>JAODAL010039141.1:0-38340 GCA_025379985.1 Phyllomedusa bahiana
TCATGGGGTTTGATGTTCAAAAACCCCCCGATTAGCATAAAATACCAGTTCGGGTTTTTAAAACGGTTTCCTGTGGGGGGACAAAAAAGGTGGGTTATTTACTGCGCCTCCTCCATCTCCTGCCCTGGCAGCTCTATTCCCGGCTCCGCTCACCTCCCCCTCCGGCCTTCCTGCTAGTTTATATACAGAAAGAGTATACAGCGAAGAGGCTGCAGCCATAGACTTCTATATATCAGATCCTTCAGAAGGTAGAGAGATAGATTGCAGGGGCTCAAAAGGCGTAATGTGTCTCATTAGGGAGGTGTGTGGAGACTTATACGCCTTGATTGCTCCACTGAGATTTAACAATTTTCTAAAGGGCTCATCAGAAATGAGCAAGTGCTCTGCAGCGTTACCTATTGGATATAGCGTTTCTCAAGTCACATTCACTCAGCCATCCAACTCACTAAGCCTTACAGTGTGAATGGGATTAGAGTCAACCAGTTATTCATCTGCAGACAGCTGTTTTGGGCTATTTGCCCCTTATCGGTGCAGAGTAGATACTAGCTGGCTGGGTGAGGGGCTTAATACTGGCTGGCTGGGTGAATGGGATTAATGCCATCCAGATATTCATCTGCAGACAGCTGTTTTGGGCTGTTTGCCCCTCATCAGTGCAGATTAGAATACTTGCTAGCTGGATGAATGGGATTAATGCCATCCAGATATTCATCTGCAGACAGCTGTTTTGGGCTGTTTGCCCCTCATCAGTGCAGATTAGAATACTGGCTGGCTGGATGAATGGGATTAATGCCATCCAGATATTCATCTCCAGACAGCTGTTTTGGGCTGTTTGCCCCTCATCAGTGCAGATTAGAATACTGGCTGGCTGGATGAATGGAATTAATGCCATCCAGTTATTCATCTGCAGACAACTGTTTTGGTCTGTGTGCTCTCATCGGTGCAGAGTTACTGGTTGGCTGGGAGAGGGGCTTAATACTGGCTTGCTGGATGAGTGGGATTAATGCCATCCAGTTATTCATCTGCAGACAACTGTTTTGGTCTGTGTGCCCCTCATCGGTGCAGAGTAAAATACTGGTTGGCTGGGTGAGGGGCTTAATACTGGCTGGCTGGGTGAATGGGATTAATGTCATCCAGATACTCATCTGCAGACAGCTGTTTTGGGCTGTTTGCCCCTCATCAGTGCTTATTAGAATACTGTCTGGCTGGATGAATGGGATTAATGTCATCCAGATACTCATCTGCAGACAGCTGTTTGGTGGTGTTTTTACTTCTCATTAGTACAGAGTAGGTGCAGGTTGAGTCAGTGAGTGGCCTTAGGGGTAGCTCAAAAAGGGGTAATGCTTCCCATTAGGGAGGGAACCATGTTGGTGTGTGGAGACCTTGAAAACAGAAAAAATCTTTCCCTCGATGCCCAGTTTTCAGTGGATTAAAGGAAATCACCACATCCAGAAAGGATTATGGGTAATAAGTGGCAGTAATTTATTTAATATAATAATAAAATTTTACGCGTTCTCACATTGAACCCGCTCTTCATCAGGTGTGTGGAGACTTACATGCTTTGATTGCTCCACTAAGATTTAAATATTTTCTAAATGGCTCATGGGAAATGGTCAAGGACTCTGCAGCGTCACCTATGGTATGTATCATTCCTCAAGTCACATCTGACTCACTGAGCCTTGCAATGTGAATTGGATTAGAGCCAACCAGATATGCATCTGCAGACAGCTGTTTTGGGCTGTTTGCCCCTTATCAGTGCTGAGTAGAGTATTGGCTGGCTTGGCTTTAGGGGTAAGTCAAAAGGGGAATGCTTCTCATTAGGGAGAAGCACCGTGTAGGCGTGTGGAGACTTACATACCTTGATTGCTCCACTGAGATTTAAATATATTGTAATGGGCTCATCTAGGGCTCTGCAGCGCCACCTATTTGATGTAGCATTCCTCAAGTCACATCCATTCACTGAGTCTTGCAGTGTGAATGGGATTAGAGCCAAACCAAATGCTTATCTGCAGACAGCTGTTTGGTGGTGTTTGCCCCTCCTCAGTGCAGAGTTGGGTGAGAGGCTCTAGGGGTAGAGCTGGGTAATGTTGCTCATTAGGGAGAAGCACCGTGTAGGTGTGTGGAGACTTATATATCTTTATTGCTCCACTGAGATTTAGATATATTGTAATGGGCTCTTGGGAAATCATCTAGGGCTCTGCAGGATGTAGCATTCTTCAAGTTACATCCTACTGCAATGTGAAGGGGAGTAAAGCCAAACCAAATACTTATCTGCAGACAGCTGTTTGGGAGTGTTTGCCCCTCATCAGTGCAGAGTTGTGTGAGAGGCTCTAGGGGTAGCTCATACTGGGTAACGTTGCTCATTATGGAGAGACACCGTGTAGGTGTCTAGAGACTTACTTGCCTTTATTGTATTTATTTGCACTGATGAGGAGCAAACACAGCTGTCGGTTGATGAATAACCGGCTTGGCTTTATAAATCCCTTTCACGTTTCAAAGCTCAGTGATTCGGATGTGACTTGAGGAACGCTACATCCCACAGTTGGTGCTCCTATTCCTTTTCCCATGTCCTATTAGAGCACATTGAAGTCTCAGTAGAACAATCAAGGCGTATAGGTCTCCACACACCTACACGGTGACTCTCCCTAATGAGCCTTTTAGGGGGACTGAATATTTTGTGCCTTATTTTTCTATGTTTTTATCCAGTATACAGATATAAGGCACCTAAAACCAACATGTGCCGAAGGCATAGTGTCCTCGTGTCACCATGATTTCAGTGTATCTGAGAAATGTGCCGTAAATGGAGCCTGATCCTCAATAGCGATATAAGAGGTTTATAGGACGGTAATATTGATTGGATCATCCCTAGAATAGACCACAAATATCCAATTTAGGGTAATCCCTCTGCTCAGCTCGCGAGCGTCGCCTCCAGGCCCCGGCTTCATACTTTTGGACGCGGTTGTTCCTTGTAAATGGGACGGAGCTGCGGCACCAGATGGAGGCTCAGCCAAAAATCCAGCCCTGAGCCTGGTGACCAGTGGAGAGGATGAGGGTTGGGGTCCCGGGAGTCCGAGGCTCCACAGTCCCGAGGGGCCGGGGGAAGAGGGCCAAAAGGTCCCCGGGGGGGAATGTTATAGGTCGCCCCCCCCCCCCGGGCCCGGGGCTGCTTGGGCCTTTTCCCGGGCCTCCGGGGCCACACCCCTTTTATTTATGGTTTCTCATCCCAGCGGACGACCCCTTTAAAGGGGGTTTTTCCCGGGTTTTTTGGAAAATTGAAAGATCTATTTTTAGGACCGAGGGAAAATTTGAGGGGTCGTCTGGAAAGGGAAGAGTTTACTTAAAAAAGGGGCCCGGTTGGGGAAAAGGGGAAAAATTAAATTCCGAACCTCCGGGGCTTTCCAAAAGAGAAAGTCAAGAGAGCAAACCAAAGGGAATCCAGGGAGACCTTCAAAAACCTGTATTGCTTAAATGTTGATGGCGGCGGGCTCTTCTGTATGGGTGGCGGGAGTCTCTCCGGGATGATGGCGGGGTCTCTCTCTGTAAAGTGGGGGGCCGGTTTTCTCCCGTAAAGATTGGGGCGGTCTCTCTCGTATGATGGGGCGGCTCTCTGTATGATGGCGGGGTCTCTTCTGTATGATGGCGGGGGTTTTCTGTATGATGGGGCGGTTTTTCTCCCCGTATGAAAGGCGGGGGTCTCTCTCTGTATGATGGGGGGCGGTCCCTCTGTATGATGGGGGGGCCTCTCTCTGAAAGATGGGGGGTTCGGACTCTCTTTTGTATGATGGGGGGCAGTCTCTCTGTATGATGGGGCGGTTTTTCTTTTATGATGGGGGCGGTCTCTCTTGTATGATGGCGGCGGTCTCTCTATGTATGATGGCGGCGGTCTCTCTATGTATGATGGCGGTGGTCTCTCTCTGTATGATGGTGGCTGTCTCTCTGTATGATGCTGGCGGTCTCTCTCTGTATGATGGCGGCGGTCTCTCTCTGTATGATGGCGGCGGTCTCTCTGTATGATGGCGGCGGTCTCTCTCTGTATGATGGCGGCGGTCTCTCTGTATGATGGCGGCGGTCTCTCTCTGTATGATGGCGGCGGTCTCTCTATGTATGATGGCGGCGGTCTCTCTCTGTATGATGGCGGCGGTCTCTCTCTGTATGATGGCGGCGGTCTCTCTCTGTATGATGGCGGCGGTCTCTCTCTGTATGATGGCGGCGGTCTCTCTCTGTATGATGGCGGCGGTCTCTCTCTGTATGATGGCGGCGGTCTCTCTCTGTATGATGGCGGCGGTCTCTCTGTATGATGGCGGCGGTCTCTCTCTGTATGATGGCGGCGGTCTCTCTGTATGATGGCGGCGGTCTCTCTCTGTATGATGGCGGCGGTCTCTCTCTGTATGATGGCGGCGGTCTCTCTGTATGATGGCGGCGGTCTCTCTGTATGATGGCGGCGGTCTCTCTGTATGATGGCGGCGGTCTCTCTCTGTATGATGGCGGCAGTCTCTCTCTGTATGATTGCGGCACACTCTCTTCCTGACGTCACTGCGGAGTCGGGCGCGTTGGCAGCTTCCTTCATTATTTCTCGGTGCACAATAATTAAACAGATCGCGTGCACTGAGGACATTATGATGAATAATAGACTAGAATATTAAGCGATCGAAGAAGCTGTAATGAAAGGCCCAGAGCGAGCGACCGGAGCGCGCGGCACCAGATTAATGTCACCGGCGCGGAGCCACCGCCGCTCACTGATTGATGAGACACAATCGCTGCAGATCGCCTGCAACACGGTAATTATGAATTGCAGGAGAGGATAGTCACACGGGCGCGGTGTGGATGGCGGGGAGGGATCCCCGGTAACTGAGGATTCTGCTGAGTGCACAGAGGAGACCATCCGAGCAATCGCCATTTACAACTTGCCGTCCATCGGAGGAGTGGGGGGACATTCGTCTCAGCCTGGGATCACACTTTGGTTTTTTGCTGCTCTTTTGTTCCATTTTTTTTTAACTGCATCAAAAAACACATGCAGAAAATGCATCAAAACACATGCAGAAAATGCATCGAGAACACAGTCCGACTTATACACAAAAACATGCAGAAAATGCATCAAGAACACATGCAGCGAAAAACTGGCATTATAAAAAAACCCACGCAGAAATGCATCAATAACAAATTCATCAAAGCACATGCAGAACATGCACTAAGAGCACATGCAGAAAATGCATCAACAACACATGCAGAAAATGCATCAACAACACATGCCGACTTATACACAAACATGCAGAAAATGTATCAAGAACAAATGCATAAAAAACTTGCATTATACACATGCATTTACATAAAACCCATGCAGAAATGCATCAAGAACACATGCAGAAAATTCATCAAAACACATGCAGAAAATGCTGCAAGAACAAATGGGAAAAATGCATCAGAACACATGCATTAAACACTGAAAATGCATCAACAATAAATGAATCAAAACATGCAGTAAATGCATCAAAACATGTATTAAAACACACCCTGAAAATGCATCAGGAACAAATGACTCTAAACACATGCATGAAATGCATCAAAACATACAACAAGAACACATGGAAAATGCATAAAAACACAGAAACTGCATCAAAGCAGATTCAGAACATGCACTAAGAGCACATGCAGAAAATGCATCAAAACACAAGCATTAAACACGTGCGAAAGATGCATCGAGAGCACGTGCAGAAAACGCATCAAGAACACATGTTCGGTTATTCTGATTTTTCGACACTTTTTTTCGAGATACATAGGACTTTATTTTTGAGTAATTTTTTTCTTGAAAAATTTATATATAAATTTTTTTGTATTTATTTTTAATGGAAAAAGTTGCACTTAAGATTTGGAATTCAACAATATCAACGTTATCAGTGATATTTTGTTTTAGAGTCGTCTTGGCTGCTTTATAGTTTTTTTTTTATTAATTAATTTTTCTTATTATGCACCCCCCATAAAGTCAGATAAAAAACTTGGGGCCAATTGTAACTGACTCTTTTTGGGACTGGATTTTCCCTCTATCTAGGCTTGATATGTTAAGTTTTTTTTTATTCACTACAATGATTGTAGGGTAAGGTATATGAAGACTTTTTACAACTACATTGCAGTGGAGTCAATTCTTGGGGCCCAACAATGCAGTTGATTCCCTTCGACCACCAGTAGATTCTTGGAGCCCAGCAGTGGAATTGATTCTCGGTGCCCACCAGTGAAGATGATTCTCGGTGCCCACCAGTGAAGATGATTCTTGGGGTCCACCAGTGGAGTTGATTCTTGGGGCCACCAGTGGAGTTGATTCTTGGGGCCACCAGTGGAGATGATTCTTGGGGCCACCAGTGGAGATGATTCTTGGGGCCACCAGTGGAGTTGATTCTTGGGGTCACCAGTGGAGATGATTCTTGGGGCCACCAGTGGAGATGATTCTTGGGGCCACCAGTGGAGTTGATTCTTGGGGTCACCAGTGGAGCTTATTCTCGGGCTCACCAGTGGGTTGATTCTTGGATTCACCAGTGGAGATGATTCTTGGGGCCACCAGTGGAGATGATTCTTGGGGCTCACCAGTGAATTGATTCTTGGGGCCCACCAGTGGAGATGATTCTTGGGGCCACCAGTGGAGATGATTCTTGGGGCCACCAGTGGAGTTGATTCTTGGGGCCACCAGTGGAGTTGATTCTTGGGATTCACCAGTGGGGTTGATTCTTGGGATCCACCAGGGGAGCTGATTATTGGGGCCACCAATGGAGCTGATTCTTGGGGCCACCAGGTGAACTGGATTCTTGGGCCCACCTGTGGTGTTGATTCTTGGGTCCACCAGTGGAGATGATTCTTGGGGCCACCAGTGGAGATGATTCTTGGGGCCACCAGTGGAGCTGATTCTTGGGGCCACCAATGGAGCTGATTCTTGGGATCCACCAGTGGAGATGATTCTTGGGGCCATCAGTGAAGTTGGTTCTTGGGGCCACCAGTGGAGATGATTCTTGGGGCCACCAGTGGAGATGATTCTTGTGGCCAACTATTCTTGGGGCCACTAGTGGAGTTGATTCTTGGGGCCCACCAGTGGGTTGAATTCTGGGCCCACCCAGTGGGATGATTCTTGGGGCCCACCAGTGGAGATGATTCCTGGCGCCACCAGTGGAGATGATTCTTGGGGCCACCAGTGGATTTGTTTCTTGGGGCCACCATTGGAGTTGATTCTTGGGGCCACCAGTTGAGTTGATTCTTGGGGCCCACCAGTGGAGATGATTCTTGGGGCCCATGAGTGGAGATGATTCTTGGGGCCCACCAGTGGAGATGATTCTTGGAGCCACCAGTGGAGATGATTCTTGGGGCCACCAGTGGAGATGATTCTTGGGGCCACCAGTGGAGGTGATTCTTGGGGCCACCAGTGGAGATGATTCTTGGGGCCACTAGTGGAGATGATTCTTGGGGCCACTAGTGGAGATGATTCTTGGGGCCACTAGTGGAGATTATTCTTGGGGCCACCAGTGGAGTTGATTCTTGGGGCCACTAGTGGAGATGATTCTTGGAGCCACCAATGAAGATGATTCTTGGGTCCACCAGTGAAGGTGATTCTTGGGGCCCACCAGTGGAATTGATTCTTGGGGCCACCAGTGGAGATGATTCTTAGAGCCACCAGTGAAGATGATTCTTGGGGCCACCAGTGGAGATGATTTTTGGGGCCACCAGTGGAGTTGATTCTTGGGGCAACCAGTGGAGTTGATTCTTGGGGCCACCAGTGGAGTTGATTCTTGGGGCCACCAGTGGAGTTGATTCTTGGGGCCACCAGTGGAGTTGATTCTTGGGGCCACCAGTGGAGTAGATTCTTGGGGCTACCAGTGGAGTTAATCTTGGGGCCACCAGTGAAGATGATTCTTGGGGCCACCAGTGAAGTTGATTCTTGTGGCCACCAGTGGAGTTGATTCTTGGGGCCCACCAGTGAAGTTGATTCTTGGGGCCACCAGTGATGTTGGTTCTCAGGGCCACCAGTGGAGCTGATTCTTGGGGCCACCAGTTGAGTTGATCCTTGGGGGCACCAGTTGAGTTGATTCTTGGGGCCACCAGTGAAGTCGATTCTTGGGGCCACCAGTGAAGTTGGTTCTCGGGGCCACCAGTGGAGATGATTCTTGGGGTCCACCAGTTGAGTAGATTATTGGAGCCACCAGTGGAGTTGTTTCTTGGTCCCACCCTTGGAGTTGATTCTTGGGTCCACCAGTGGAGTTGATTCTTGGTCCACCAGTGGAGTTGATTCTTGGGGCCACCAGTGGAGTTGATTCTTGGGGCCACCAGTGGAGTTGATTCTTGGGGCCACCAGTGGAGTTAATTCTTAGGGCCACCAGTGGAGTTGATTCTTGGGGCTACCAGTGGAGTTAATTCTTGGGGCCACCAGTGGAGTTGGTGCTTAGGGCCACCAGTGGAGTTGGTGCTTAGGGCCACCAGTGGAGATGATTCTTGGGGCTACCAGTGGAGTTGGTGCTTAGGGCCACCGTGGATTTTGGGGCTTAGGGGCCCCCATGGGTTTAATTCTTAGGGGGCCCCCAGTGGGGGTTAAAATTCCCTTTGGGCCCCCCAGTGGAGTTGGTGCTTAGGGCCCCCCAGTGGGGGAGGGTTTTTTGGGGCCCCAGTGGGGTTGTTTCTTGTTTCATTCTACAGCTCTTGCACCCTCCTTCTTTTCCTCTGTGTTTCCCCCTGAGTAGCAGCCTCAGGTCTTCTTTCCCCCCGGGGCCTCCCCGGGGGGGTTTTTCCCATTTTTCCCGCAGGCCGGTCTAAGCCCTGGGATTTAAAACCCTTTTAACCCCCTTTTATCTGCTCCATGTGGGAAAACTTTTCCCCCCACAAAAGGGGGGGTATTTTTTCATCGGTAAATTTTTTTTGCAGGGTTGTTTCTGATTGAACTTAATGCATCAAAAAGGAAGAGGAAGTCGATATGCGGCAAAGTTTGGCAGCCGAGCGTTCCTCGCCGCTCCCCTCCATCTGCTTTGTTTCTGTCCCGCACCCTTTCTTCTGCCTCCAGGCATGAAATCGACTTGGACAAATCCTGCAGTCACCTTCCTGCGCCCCCCCGACCATCTGCACAGCACGCCTGAGCGGCCCGAGGCGCAGCCCGATCCCAGCTCTCCGGGAAAGGTTTACCCCCTTTCCTTCCCCTTAGGCAAAATTTATTAAAATGGATCACACAAAAAACCCGGGGGTTTCCCCCCCCCTCCCCCCCGCCAGGGCCCAAAAAGGGGGTTTTATTAATACCCCAGCGATACAAAGGGAGAGGCCCGAACAACATGACCGGGGGACGGTGAGTGCGGCTCCGATAACCGCTCGCCCAGGAATCCCAAGGGCTCCCAAAAGGACTCAATAGGAATTTTGGGGCCCCCGACCCACGTTAAAATCCTGGTGTCGTCCGACCGCCATTCACTCCTTCGAGGGGAAAGTTCGGGACAACACAGTCTATGACGGAGTTTTTCCCCTTTGGGGTTTCAACATTAGGGACGTAAAGGGAAAAATTTTTTCTAAAATTGCTTTTTTTGATAAATTTCCCGGTCGGGAGATTTAAAAGGGGGTTTTTTTCTCTCTGAAATGCAACAAGTGGTTTTTAGGTACCATCCCTTTTTTCCTTTCCGGGGGAAAACGAGGGGCAGGGGTGGGGGGTCACCAGGGGCGGGGCAAAAACAGAGACTTTACCCAAAAGTTAGCTTGGGTTTTCCCCTTGATAAGCCCGGTTAACCCTTGGATCTCTGCAGTTTTTTTTGGGGTTTTAGATTAAATCCCCCGTACTTTTGTCCCCGTAATGCTTAGCTGGGCCAAATGCAGGGGAAATTGGGTGGCACTGCTAAAACCCCCCCCAGCCTGAGCAGGCCCGTGTGAATCGAAACTGTTGTGGGAAAAAGCATGGGAGAACCTTTTTTTAAGGGATGGATTTAAAAGGGGGGGGACCCGGGAAATTTGTGCTGGTTCCCTGTGGAGTTAGGGGCGGTTTTTCGGATTTGAGTCCGGTTCTTGCACATGTGA
This sequence comes from Phyllomedusa bahiana, assembly GCA_025379985.1. Classification (NCBI taxonomy): domain Eukaryota; kingdom Metazoa; phylum Chordata; class Amphibia; order Anura; family Hylidae; genus Phyllomedusa; species Phyllomedusa bahiana. The sequence goes on from JAODAL010039141.1 coordinate 10,015, forward strand.
TACATGGACAGATGTTTTGGGTGGGTATTGCATGAGGTTTTTAGCCATTCCAAATTTACATCGTAGCCCATTTGTCTTTCCCCGTGCACATTAAAACCCCCCATTGTTTTTCTGCAGACCCTTTCACCCACATTGTCTCCTTTCCCGCACATTAAACCCACCTCGCTCTCCTCTGCAGCACATTACACCCACATTTCCTTCCCCCTTTCGCCCCATTAAAAACCCCCATTTTCTCTCCGCTGCAGTTTACACCCCCCCATTGCTCTTTGCAACATTACAACCCCCACATTGCTCTCCTGCAGCACATTAAACCCACCTCGCTCTCCTCTGCAGCACATTACACCCACATTGCTCTCCGCTGCAGCACATTACACCCACATTGCTCTCTGCAGAAAAATTTCAACCCCCAAATTTCTCTCCCGCGCACATTTTAAAACCCTCCCCTCTCCTCTGCGCAAAATTCACCCCACATTTCCCCCTCCGCTGCAGCACATTTCAACCCCCAGGGTCTTCTGCAGCCATTACACCCACATTGGGTCCCCCTGCAACATTAAAACCCCCTTGCCCCCTTGCGCACTTTTCACCCCCCCTTGGGGTCCCCTGGGGCCCATTACACCCCATTGCCTCCGGGGCAATTTTCACCCCATTGCCTCCGGGAAACACATTCCCCCTATAACTTTATCTTGTCCTATAGCCACCTCCCATTTAGTCCCGCTAAAAGTCCTTTTCCCCATAACTAATTTTCCCCCTTTTTCCACCATCTTGCAGCAAAATCACCCCTTAAAAGCTACCTCTTCCCACGCTGAACCCCCCTTTGCTGTATCCGCCCCCATAGGTCCCTCCCCCTTTTTGATACATAACCCCCCTTCTTTTCATCAACCCCATGTATACGTTGCGCCCCCTCCTCTGCACATCTCCCACAGCCTCTGCACATCTCCCACAGCCTCTGCACATCTCCCAAAGCCTCTGCACATCTCCCACAGCCTCTGCACATCTCCCACAGCCTCGGGACTTTTCCCCTTTAAAAAATTTGAAATTTTAAAGGGTTGGAATTTAAGTTTGGGGGGAAAAATTTTAAAAGTTGGGGGGGGGTGGAATTTAAAAAGGGGTTGGGTTTTAAAATTTAAAAGGGTTGGAAATTTAAAGATTTGTATTTTAAATTTGGGGGGGAAATTAAAAGGGGGTTGGGGGGGGGAAAAAAAATTTTTTTGGGGGGGGAATTTAAATTTTTGGAAAATTTTAAAAGGGGTTGGGGGGGGGGGTTAATTTTTTGGGGGGGGGGGGGGGGGCGGGGGGGGGGGGGGGGGGGGGGGGTTGGGGGGGGGAAATTTAAGGGGGGGGTTCGAAAAAAATTTTATAGGGGGGGTTTGAATTAATTTTTAAAAGGGGGGTTGGAAAATTCCCCGGGGTTCTTGTTTTTTTTGGGGCCTGTTTCTTTCCCAAGGGGCCGGGGATCCCCCCATCCCGGGCCCCCGAATTGTTTCATCCCCACCCGCCCCTTGGCCCCCATTCCTCCCCAACCCTTTCCCCATTCCCACCAGCCCTGAAAAACCTCCCAACCCCCGCCCCTTTTCCCATCTCCCAAAAAGGCCCTCTTCCAAACCCATCCCTTTTTTCCCAAAAAGCCTTTTTTTGCAAAACCTTTCTTTTCCCCCCCCCAGGGGGTCCTGGCACCCCCCTCCCCAAGCCTCGGAAAAAATTTTTCCAGCCTTTGCAAAATTTCCTCCAAAAAACTTGGGCCCCCCTCCCCACCCCGGCACCTTTAACCTTTTTCCCCCCAAAACCACACATCTCCAAAGCCCCCCTGCACTTCTCCCAAAACCTCTTTAAAATTTTCCCCCACCCCCCTTTGCAATCCTCCCCACCCCCCGCCCCCTTGCACCCCCTTTTCCCCCCCACCCCCCTCCCCCCCGGGGCCCACATTTTTTTCCAAAATGCCCTCTGCCCAAACTCCCAAAAAAAGCCCGCCCCTTTGGGGGAAAAATCTTTCCCCCTTTTTTTTGAAAATCTTCCCCAAAAAGCCTTTTGGGGGAACTCCCATTAGCCCCCCCCCTTTGCCAACCCCATCTCCCCCCCCCAGCCCCCCCCCCGGACCCCCCCCCAATTTTTCCCCCCTAGGCCCTCCCCGCCAATTCCCCCCCCCACAGCCCCCCTGCCCCAATTTTTCTCCACCCCCCCCGGCCCCTTCCCCGTTAACCCCCCCTCTCCCACCCCCGCCACTTCCCCCCGTTAAAACTCCCCTTGTCTGTACATCTCCCGAGGGCCCCTGTACAACCCCACAGCCTCTGCACATCTCCCACGCCCCTGCACAAACTCCCACCGCCCCTGCACCCCCCTTTTAACCCCCAAGCCTCCTTCCCCCCATCCCCCACAGCCTCTGCACCTCTCCCACATCCTCTGCACATCTCCCCCTCCTCTGACATCCCCCAGCCTCTCACACCCCCCACAGCCTCTTTACATTCCCCAGCCTCTGACTTCCCTCCCAAAGAACCTCTGCCCCCCCCCAAAATCTCCCACAGCCTCTGCCATCTCCCCCCCGCCTCTGCACATCCCCACAGCCCCTTTCACATCTCCCAAGCCCCCTGCACCCCCCCCATTCCCAAACCTCTGCACTCTCCCATAGGGGTCTGCAAAATCTCCCACCCTCTGCACTCTCCAAGCCTCTGCACATCACCCCCGCCTCTGCAAAATCTCCCCCCAGCCCCCTGACTTCCCCCAAAAGCCCTTTCTTGCCCACATTTTCCCCAGCCCCTTTGCAACATTCTTTCCCACAGCCTCTGCACATCTCCCACAACCTCTGCACATCTCCCAAAGCCTCTGCACATCTCCCCCAAACCTTTTGGGACATTTTCCACAGGCCCCCTTGGGGCCCCCTCCCCCCCTTAAACCTTCCGGGAATCCCACAGCCTCTGCCATCTCCCCCCACAGCCCTTGCACATCCCCCCCACCCCGGCCCTCTTCACATCTCCCACAGCCTCTGCACATCTCCCACAGCCTCTGCACATCTCCCACAGCCTCTGCACATCTCCCACAGCCTCTGCACATCTCCCACAGCCTCTGCACATCTCCCACAGCCTCTGCACATCTCCCACAGCCTCTGCACATCTCCCACAGCCTCTCCCCCACATTTTAAAACCCCCCAGCCCCCTGCACATCTCCCCCAACCTCTGCAAAATCTCCCAACCCCCTGACATCTCCCCAAAGCCTCTGCACATCTTTCCCCCAAAGGGGCCCCCCTGGCACCTCCCCCCCATTAAACCCCCTGCCCCCACATCTCCCCCAGCCTCTGCACATCTCCCACAGCCTCTGCACATCTCCCACAGCCTCGGGACATCTCCCATAGCCCTGGGACATCTCCCCCCAGTCTCCTTTGCCCCTTAAACTCCACAGCCTCCCCCCGCCCCCCCATCTCCCACAGCCTCTGCACATCTCCCACAGCCTCTGCACATCTCCCATAGCCTCTGCACATCTCCCATAGCCTCTGCACATCTCCCATAGGCCCCTTTCACAAACTCCCCACCTCGGCACTCTCCCCACCCCCCCCTGCTGGGACATCCCCCCCCACCTAAAATCTGCAATTTTTCCCACAGCCTCTGCAACCCCCCCTCTAACCCCCCAGCCTCTGAATTCCCTCCCCCCACCCCCCTCTGCACATCTCCCAAAACCCCTTTCCCCCCATCCCCCCACCCCCTTCTGCACATCTCCCCACCCTCTGCCCCCCAAAACTCCCCCAGCCTCTGCCCCAACTCCCCCAGCCTTTTGCACATCTCCCCCACCTCTGAAAATCTCCCAAGCCTTTTGGGACATCTCCCCCTCCTCTGCACAACCCCCCCCTTGCACATCTCCCCCAGCTTCTGCACATCTCCCCCGCCTCTGCACATTCCCCCCCCATTAGGCCCCTTTCACATCTCCCCCCCTCTGCACAAAACTCCCCCAGCCTCTGCACATCCCCCCTCCTCTGCACAACTCCCAACCCCCCCCCGGCCCCCTGCACATCTCCCACAGCCCCTGCAATTCCCCCCCTTAAACCCCTTTCACTCTCCCCCCGCCCTGCCAACCCCAATTCCCCCCACAGCCCTCCCCCCCGCCCCATCTCCCACAGCCTCTGCACATCTCCCACAGCCTCTGCACATCTCCCCCTCCTCTGCACATCTCCCACAGCCTCTGCACATCTCCCATAGCCTCTGCACATCTCCCACAGCCTCTGCACATCTCCCACAGCCTCTGCACATCTCCCACAGCCTCTGCACATCTCCCACAGCCTCTGCACATCTCCCACAGCCTCTGCACATCTCCCCCTCCTCTGCACATCTCCCACAGCCTCTGCACATCTCCCACAGCCTCTGCACATCTCCCACAGCCTCTGCACATCTCCCACAGCCTCTGCACATCTCCCACAGCCTCTGCACATCTCCCACAGCCTCTGCACATCTCCCATAGCCTCTGCACATCTCCCACTCCTCTGCACATCTCCCACAGCCTCTGCACATCTCCCACAGCCCTTTTCCCTCCCTTTGCCTCTGCACATCTCCCCAGCCCGGGAAACCCCCACAGCCTCTGCACATTTCCCCCTCCTCTGCACATCTCCCCCTCCTCTGCACATCTCCCACAGCCTCTGCCCCATCCCCCCTCCTTTTGCACATCTCCCCCCGCCTTGACAACTCCCCCTAGACCCCTGCCCCCATGTCCCCCCGGGTTTTGCACATCTCCCACAGCCTCTGCACATCTCCCACAGCCTCTGCACATCTCCCACAGCCTCTGCACATCTCCCACAGCCTCTGCACATCTCCCACAGCCTCTGCACATCTCCCACAGCCTCTGTCCATCTCCCACAGCCTCTGTCCATCTCCCACAGCCTCTGTACATCTCCCCCTCCTCTGTACATCTCCCACAGCCTCTGCACATCTCCCACAGCCTCTGCACATCTCCCACAGCCTCTGCACATCTCCCACAGCCTCTGCACATCTCCCACAGCCTCTGCACATCTCCCACAGCCTCTGCACATCTCCCACAGCCTCTGCACTCTCCCCCCCAAACCCCTGCACATCTCCCCCAGCCCCTGTCCATCCCACCAAACCTTGTCCATCTCCCAAGCCTCTGTAATTTTTCCCCTCCCCTTTTCTCTCCCCCAGCCTCTGGGACACTCCCAACCTCTGCACATCTCCCACAGGCATATCTCCCACAGCCTCTGCACATCTCCCACAGCCTCTGCACATCTCCCACAGCCTCTGCACATCTCCCACCCTCTGCCCCATCTCCCCAGCCTTGAAATTCCCCCCAAGGCCCTCTGCACATCTCCCATAGCCTCTGCACATCTCCCACAGCCTCTGCACATCTCCCACAGCCTCTGCACATCTCCCACAGCCCTGACAGGCCCAAGCCTCGCACATCTCCCACCCGCCTCTTTCACATCTCCAAAAGCCCTCTGCACATCTCCCCCTCCTCTGCACATCTCCCACAGCCTCTGCACATCTCCCACAGCCTCTGCACATCTCCCAAACCCTTTCCCTCTTTCCCCCGCCTCTTTCAAAATCTCCCACAGGCCCTTCCCCCCAGCCCCTGCACATCTCCCAAAAGCCTCCCCACCATCTCCCACCCCGCCCGGGACATCTCCCCAGCCCCTGAACATCTCCCATAGCCTCTGCACATCTCCCACAGCCTCTGCACATCTCCCACAGCCTCTGCACATCTCCCCCTCCTCTGCACATCTCCCACAGCCTCTGTACATCTCCCACAGCCTCTGCACATCTCCCACAGCCTCTGCACATCTCCCACAGCCTCTGCACATCTCCCACAGCCTCTGCACATCTCCCCCCAGCCCCCTGCAAAATCTCCCACCCGGCATATCTTCCCCCAGCCTCTGCCATCTCCCACGCCTCTGCAAATCTCCACAGCCCTTTCAAAATCCCACACCCTTGGAAAATCTCCCACAGCCTCTGCACATCCCAAGCCCTGCAAAATCTCCCTTTGCCTTTGGGCCCTCTCCCCAGCCCCCTTTCACATCTCCCACAGCCCCTGCACTCCCCACAAACCTCGGACATCTCCCCCTCCTCTGCATATCTCCCACAGCCTCTGTTAAACCCCAAAAAGCCCCCTGGGAAAATCTCCCCCAGCCTCTGCCATTTTCCCCCTCCTCTGCAATTTTCCCCCAGCCTCTGCCCATCTCCCCCAGCCTCTGCACATCTCCCCCCAAAGGGATAAACTCCACAGCCCTCTGCACATCCCCACAGCCTCTTTTCAATCTCCCAACCCCCCTCTGGGGGGGGGTTTTAATTTTTCCCCCCACCTTGCACATCTCCCCCAACACTCTGCACATCTCCCACAGCCTCTGCACATCTCCCCCCCCCTCTGCACACCCCACGCCCGCCCCATCTCCCACAGCCCCCTGCACTCTCCCTTTGCCTCTGCACATTCCTTTTCCCCCAGGGCCCCTTACAAACTCCCACAGCCTCTTAACATCTCCCCAAAACCCTGGGAAATCTCCCCCCGCCTCTGCCCAAACCCCCCCCCCTCAAAATCTCCCCCAGCCCCTGACTTCCCCAAACCACTGCCCCATCCCCCCACAACCTCTGACATTTTCCCAAAAACCCCTTTCCATCCCCCCCAGCCCTTTTGCAATCTCCCACAAGGGCCTTTTGCCAAACTCCCATAGCCCCTGCAAAAACCCCAAAACCTCTGACATCTCCCACAGCCCTGACATCTCCCCTAGCCTCGGGCCCTTCCCCCCCCCCTCGACATCTCCCACAGCCTTTTTGGGCCTTTTTGTGGGCCCCAAACGATTTTTGGGGCCCATGGAAAAATTCTAGCAGCAGCAGTGCGACCCTTGCCACAAAAATTTTTCCCCCGTCTTTTGCTGTGTCGTAAAAAATAAAATGTCAGTGGTTAAAATAAGGGTTCGATGTCAGCTTGTCCTCCCCACATACATATGGATGCACAGGCGGCCGTGGCCTCGGAGGTACCCGGGAGGGAAAACGCTCCTGACCCGGTAACATTCCCAGTTTTCCCCAAACCCCTTTTCTTCACAGCTAAAAAGTTCCCGCAACCCAAGGACCCCTCAATTGGGGGGGAATTGTATTCTCCTTTCCCGGAGACACAGAGACGATGACGGCTTAAAGGGGTTTTACAACAATTTCAAATCCTCTTCACTGGGTTTCACGAACGTGACCCGGGCCCGGGCCCGTGAAAAAAGGGGGGGCGCGCCCGGGCTGTCCTCTTCCCTTCACTTCTTTTGGGGGCTTCCGAAAATTTGCCGAGAGCACACTTTTCCCGGGAAATCCCATAGAAGTGAGTGGGAGACGTCCACAAGCGCCGCCCTCCTCATCCCCATGCTTGGCCTTCCCGCAGTTAGCTGCGAGTGGCCAGCGAGAAGGATTTGAGATTGTGGTAAAACCACTTTTATATATCCATCCTCTACACTTCTGAGTGCATGGCACAGTGGAGTGAGTTTAGATGAGACGGCTTCCTACCCCACCCCCCCCCCCCCCCCCCCCCTCAACCACTTTGTACTACCAACACCACGCTGTATATTTCTCTACAGCAGTTAGATGTGGGCGCTGAGTGTGAGTGTAGTAGGAACCCTTCAATGCTACATTGCTAAGTACAGGGTACAGAGCACATTGGAGTGAGTTCATTCTCACCACCACCACCACCACCACTATTTCCCACCTACATCACGCTGTACATTCCTCTACAACACTCCGGTGTGGGCACTGACTGTGTCAGTGTAGTAGGGGCCTTTCAGTGTTTCATTGCTAAGAGCACATTGGTGTGAGTTTAGATGAGATTGCTTCTTTATCCCCCTCCAACCACTTTGTACCACCCACATCACGCTGTACATTCCTGTACAGCACTTCAGTGTGGGCCCTGACTGTGTCTGTGAGTGTAGTAAGAGTCGTTCAGCGTTACATTGCTAAGTACAGGGCACAGAGCACATTGGAGTGAGTTTAGATGAGATGCCTTCTTTATTCTCCCGCCCCACCACCACTTTGTACCACCCACATAACGCTGTACATTCGTCTACAGCACTTTGATGTGTTCGCTTCCTGTGAGTATAGTAGGAGCCGTTCAACGTTACATTGCTAAGTACAGGGCACAGAGCACAGTGGAGTGAGTTTAGATGAGAAAGCTTCTTTCTCTCACCACCACGTTGTACCACCCACATCACACTTTACATTTCTCTACAGCACTTTGATGTGATCGCTGACTGTGAGTATAGTAGGAGCCGTTCAGCGTTACATTGCTAAGTACAGGGCACAGAGCACAGTGGAGTGAGTTTGGATAAGTTGGCTTTCTTTCCCCTCACCTCCACTCATTACAACCCACATTACCCTGGTCATTACTGTACAGCTTTGATGTGGGTGCTGACTGTGAATGTAGCAGGAGCCACTCTGCTACACTGCAATGTGCAAGGCTTGGTACCGTCCAATTCATGCTGTATTTTCCTGTATAGCACTTCAATGTGGGTACTGATTGTGAGTGCATCAGGAGCCGCTCTAAACTACACCCCTAAGTACAGGGCACAGTGCAGTGAGTTTGGATATGTTGGCTCCTCCCCTCTTCCACCCCCCCCATACCCCAATTCTAACCACTTATGTGTTTTTACATAGTTGTATGTTTTGCAACAACAAAGTTGTGAAGATCTTGGTTTTACCCATCATGAGATGTTTCTTGTTTGGCACCTTGGTAATGAGACACTTATTTATATAGTCCATCAGTTAAACCAGCTGGAACTATTTCTCACTATGTGACAGGATTGCTTTCTAATTACTGGTAGTTTTTAGCTGGTGTCAGGACTTTTCAGTACCTCTTGCTCCTGTCTTTCTTCATGTGTTCAATACTTTTTCCCTGTGTCATTTCTCATTATTACACAGAACTTCTTTTATTGACATCTCTGGTTTGATTTCTTTGCCTTTTGTGGATTGGTCGGGTTGTTACCGACATCTGTGAGAATTTCAAGTCACTAACACCTGTAGAAATAGATTTCATTAGGAAATTGGTGACGTGTTCAATACTTATTTCACCCACTGTATACATCATAGCTTAGACCACAAGTGGGTTGTTTACCTATTGCAGCTTTACATATATATAATTAGTTAAATGACAGCAAGCAGAGCTGTTGAAAATAGTAAGCAGCTGAAACACAAAGTAGAACAGAAAGTTGCATTTAGTGATCAAGTGTTACATACATATCCCATCGCTTCTTGTGCTGTAGGTATAACATAGGCCTGTACCCCATGCTGCATCACCTGGAGATCAGCCTAAAGCTTGTATGCTGCGCCCTCTTGTGTCTGTCAGGAGAACTGAACCCCCGCTGGAGCTGACATCTCGGCTGACTGCTCTATCTATCTATCTATCTATCTATCATAGTTCAATGTGCTATCTATCTATCCCATATCTATCTATCTATCTATCTCTATCTATCTATCTATCTATCTATCTCATATCTATCTATCCCCCCTCCCATATCTATCTTCCCATATCTATCTATCTATCTATCTATCTATCTCATATCTATCTACCCATATCTATGCTATCTCATATCTATCTATCTATCGCTCATATCATCTATCTATCTATCTATCTCATAATCTATCCATCTAATATCCATCTATCTCTCTATCTATCACTATCTATCTATCTCTCATATCGATCAAATCAATCTCATACTATCTCCCCCCTTATCTATCTAACTCATCTCCTATCTATCTATCTCATATCTATCTATTTATCTATCTATCTCATATCTATCTCATATCCTATCTCAATCTATTCTCATATCGTATCTATCTATCCTCATATCTTATCTAGCTAGTTATCTATCTCCTATCTATTTATCTATCAATCTAATATCTATCTACTCCCATAATCTATCTCATACTATCCATTACTCTATTCTATCTCCTATCTATCTCCTATCTATCTATCTCCTATCTATCTATCTATCTATCTATCTATCTCATATCTATCTATCTATCTATCTAATATCTATCTATCTATGTATCTATGTACCTATCTATCTAATATCTATCCTCATATCCTATCTACTATCTATCCATCTATCTATCTATCTCATATCTAATCTATCTATCATCTATCTCAATATCTATCTATCTATCTCTCATATCTAATCTATCGATCTATCACACTATATATCATCTCTCATATCGTATCTATCTATCTCATATCTATCTATCTCCTATCATATCTATTATTCCTATCTTCTATCCCATCTCATATCATCTATTCTATCTATCGTATCTATCTATCTATCTATCTATCCATCTCATATCTATCTATCTATCTATCATCATATCTATCTCATATCTATCTATCTACTAATCTAATCTATCCCATATCTATCTATCTCATATGCTATCTATCTCATATCTATCTAATATCTATCTCATATCTATCTATCTCATATCTATCTATCTATCCCATATCTATCTATCCCATATCTATCTCATATCTATCTCATATCTATCTATATATCTATCTCATATCTATCTATCTATCTATCTATCTCATATCTATCTATCTCATATCTATCTATCTCATATCTATCTATCTCATATCTATCTATCTCATATCTATCTCATATCTATCTCATATCTATCTATATATCTATCTAGCTATCTCATATCTATCTATCCCATATCTATCTATCTATCTCATATCTATCTATCTATCTATCTCCTATCTATCTATCTATCTCATATCTATCTATCTATCTATCCATCTATCTATCTATCTATCTATCTATCTCATATCTATCTATCTCATATCTATCTATCTATCCCATATCTATCTATCTCATATCTATCTCATATCTATCTCATATCTATCTATCTCATATCTATCTATCTCATATCTATCTATCTATCTATCTATCTATCTATCACATATCTATCTATCTATATGAAAAAAACTTGCAGCACTCACAAAAGTTTGGAAAAAAATGGAGCTTTATTCCATATCCACATTCGATGTTTTGGCTCCAAAACAAAAGTGAGTACACCCCTAATTGACAATAAAAGTGAGGACACCCCTAAGTTATAAATGGATAAATTGTGCCCTTAGTGTCAGTATTTTGTGTGGCCGCCATTATTTCCAGCGCTGCCTTAACTCTCTTGGGCCTGGAGGTCACTAGAGCTTCACAGGTTGCAGCCACTGGAGTCCCTCTCCCTCCTCCATGGACGACATCATGAGCTGGTGGATGTTAAGACCTTGCCACCTTCACACTCTTCTTGTTTGAGGAGGCCCCCACAGATGCTCCAGAGGGTTTAGGTCTGGGAGACCGCTTGGCCATCCAGCACCTTTACCCTCAGTCTCTTTAGCGAGGCAGTGGTGGTCTATGGAGAGTGTTTGGGGTCCCGTTATCATGTTGATACTGGCCCCTGCGGCCCAGAAGTGGAGGATCGTGCTCTGCTCCGGATGTCACATACATGTTTGGCATTCATGGATCCCTCAAAGTACTGTAGCTCCCCACAAGCCGCAGCTCTCATGCAGGCCCCCAAACCATGACACTCCCACCACCAAGCCTGGACTGGTAGGCTAGACACACTTGTCTTTGTGCTCCTCACCTGGTTGTCATCACACACACATGACACCATCTGAACCAAATAAAGTTTTCTCTGGCCTCAAACATACACAGGACGTGGTTCCAGTAATCCCATGCCTTAGTCTGTTTTGTCTTTCACAAACTGTTTGGGCTTTCTTGTTGCATCATCTTTAGGAGAGGCTTCCTTCTGGGACGACAGCCATGCAGACCAATGTGATGCTGTGTGTGGCATATGGTCTGAGCACTGACAGACTGACCCCCTGTAACCTCTGCAGCAATGCTGGCAGCTCTCATCTCTGGATAAGACGCTGAGCACGTGCACTCATCCTCTTTGGTCGCCCATGGCCAGGCCTGTTCTGTTACACCGCTGTATGGTCTTGGCCCCCGCGCTGCAGCTCAGTGTCAGGGTGTTGGCCCCCGCGCTGCAGCTCAGTGTCAGGGTGTTGGCCCCCGTGCTGCAGCTCAGTGTCAGGGTGTCGGCCCCCCGCGCTGCAGCTCAGTGTCAGGGTGTTGGCCCCCGCGCTGCAGCTCAGTGTCATGTGGTTGGCGCATGCAGCCAGTGTCAAGGGTGTTGGTCCCCCGCGCTGCAGCTCAGTGACGGGGGGTGGGTGTCCCCCGCCCCCTTTGCAAGGCTCAGGGTCGGGCAGGGTTGTTGGTGCTCAGCTCAGTGTCAGGTGTTGGCCCCCGCCGCTGCAGCTCAGTGTCAGGTCTTTGGCCCCAGCGCTGCAGCTCAGTGTCGGGGGGTTGGTGCTGCAGCTCAGGGTCAGGGTGTTGGCTTCTTCTTTATAGCCTCGGCCATCTCTATGTGGAGCAACAATTCTTTGGCTCAGATCCTCAGACAGTTCTTTGCCATGAGGCGCCATGTTGGATTTCCAGTGACCAGTATGAGAGCGATGACACCAAATGTAACACACCTGCTCCCCATTCACACCTGAGACCTGGTAACACCAACGAGTCACATGACACCAGGGAGGGAAAACGGCAAATTGTCTGCTGTCGCTTCTTTATAAACCCGGTTTCTGCGCTGTTATTTGTGTCTTTTGCTCCATTTTTTTCATGCGTTTTGTAATCGATGTACCTTTTGCCGTCTTTATACTCCAATATTTTTTGCTCAGCTCGTAATGTGGCAAATGGGGCGCAAAAAAAGCCACTGAAGGTTTTTTTTTTTACATTTTTGTTTTCTAGAAATTGCTTCTAGGTGCACAAAAGTCCCAGTAATTCTTGTTACCTGCTGCTGCCACCAGGTCATGTGAGTAAGTTGCTGAAACACAGCAGGGTTGTGAGATCCGGAAGTCAATTTCTATATGGATTCTTATTGGAGGTTCATACTTGTGAACTTTTGAACGTGGCCTTCAGGGAGCAAGCGTCAGGAGACAGGCCACAATTTCAAGGGGGCAGGAGACAGGCCGCAAGGTGCAGGGGGCAGGAGACAGGCCGCAGGGGGCAGGAGACCGGCCGCAGGGGGCAGGAACAGCCGCAAGGTGTAAAAAAGCTGAGGGCAGGAGACAGTCCGCAGGGGGCATAGGGGCAGGAGATCAGGCCGCAGGGGGCAGAGACAGGCCGCAAGTTGCAGGGGGCAGGAGACAGGCCGCAGGGGGCATGAGACAGGCCGCAAGGTGCAGAGGGCAGGAGACAGGCCGCAGGGGGCAGAGGGCAGGAGACAGGCCTCAGGGGGCAGGAGACAGCTCATGGGGCAGAGGGCAGGAGACAGGCCGCAGGGGGCAGAGGGCAGGAGACAGGCCTCAGGGGGCAGGAGACAGGCCTCAGGGGGCAGAGGGCAGGAGACAGGCCGCAGGGGGCAGGAGACAGGCCTGCCAAGATGCAGAGGCAGGAGACAGCCGCAAGGGGGCAGAGGGCAAGAGCAGGCCGCTAGGGGGCAGTTATACGGGTCCACGGAAGACAGACCACAGGGGGCAGGAGACAAGGTGCAGGGGCAGGAGACAGGCCGCAAGGTGCAGGGGGCAGAAGACAGGCCGCAAGGTGCAGAGGGCAGAGGACAGTCACAGAAGACAAGGTGCAGGGAGAAGAAGACAAGGTGCAGGGGGGCAGCAGACAGGCCACAGGGGCAGGCAGGAGACGGGTCACAGGAGACACGGTGCAGGGGGAAGAAGACACGGTGCAGGGGGCAGGAGACCAGCCCCAAAGTGCAGGAGACAGGCCCCAAGGTGCAGGGGGCAGGAGACAAGCCGCAAGGTGCAGGGGGCAGGAGACAGGCCGCAAGGTGCAGGGGGCAGGAGACAGGCCGCAGGGGGCAGGAGACAGGCCGCAAGGTGCAGAGGGCAGGAGACAGGCCGCAGGGGGCAGGAGACAGGAGACGAGGTGCACGCGCCAGGTGACTGCCCGCAGGGGGCAGGAGACAGGCCGCAGGGGGCAGGAGACAGGCCGGTGCAGGGGCAGGAGACAGGCCGCAGGGTGCGGCAGGAGACAGGCCGCAAGGTGCAGGGGGCAGGAGACGAGGTGCAGGGGGCAGGAGACAAGGTGCAAGGATGCAGTGGGCAAGAGACAAGGTGCAGGGGGCATGGAAGACAAGGCCGGAAGTGCATGGTGCATGAGACGGTTTCGCGGAAGACAACCACAGGGGCAGGAGACAAGGTGCAAGGGGCAGGAGACAGGCCGCAAGGTGCAGGAGACAAGGTGCAGGGGGAAGAAGACAAGGTGCGGGGGGGAAGAAGACAAGGTGCAGGAGACAGGCCACAAGGTGCAGGGGCCAGGAGACAGGACACAGGGGGGAGGAAATGGGCTGCAGGGGGCATGAGATAAGGTGCAGGGGGCATGAGATAAGGTGGAGGAGGAAGGAAACAGGCTACAAGGTGCAGGAGACCGGCTGCAGAAGACAAGGCCGCAGGGGGCAGGAGAAAGCCGTAGAATACATATTACAGGGAGCAAAAGGCAGGAAGCAGGCCGGGAGCGGGGAGCGGGTCTCCTGCTGTAGGGGGGAGAAAGGAGGCAGGAGATAACGGAAGGCAGCATAAGGAGCGGGAGCGGGGAGTGGGTCACTGGGTACTCAGCTTCCAGACGGCACACGGAGCAGAAAAGACCATGCAGGCCGTGCAGCCAGACTTTGCTGAAGCCTCTTGCACAATTCGGGGGAGTTGGTAAGTTTGTTCAGTCTTTTAGCAATGCAGAGAGAGACAGACTTCCTGTCCGCATCAAGAGCGCAGAGTCTCAGAGAGCAGGTCATGTGACCTATCAGAGACTATTGCGTCAGTCAGAAATCCTGTATGCAGCTGCAGGTGAGCAGAGTCACCGGCTCTATAGTGCACCTAAAAGCAATTCTAGTGAACTAAAGGGAGAAAAGAGGTCCTTTAACTAATGCCCCTTATTTTGGGGCGAATTTTGACAGCTAATTATACAACACATACATTTTTCATGCACAAAAGACGCCGTGTAGACCCGGCCTGTGAATGCACCTCGGGACAGAATTCACATATAACACATCCCCAAAATGATCCTCCTCGCTCCGATCCGGCCCTTTGTAGACCAGTCTATAAAAGGGGAGAATGGCAGATTCAGATGTGATGAAGGGTCCAGCTTCAGATGTCATGAAGGCTCCAGCTTCAGATGTGATGAAGGGTCCAGCTTCAGATGTGATGAAGGGTCCAGCTTCAGATGTGATGAAGGGTCCATCTTCAGATGTGATGTAGGGTCGCAGCTTCAGATGTCATGGAAGGGTTCCAGCTTCAGATGTCATGAAGGACCAGCTTCAGATGTCAAGAAGGGTTCATCTTCAGATGTGGATGTAGGGTCCAGCTTCAGAATGGTGATGAAGGTTCCAGCTCAGAATGTCATGAAGAGGATCCAGCTTTCAATGTCATGAGGGTCCAGCTTCAGATGTCATGAAGGGTCCAGCTTCAGATGTCTTGAATGTCCACTTCAAGATGTGATGAGGGCCAGCTTCAGATTGATGAAGTGGTCCAGCTCAGATGTGAAGGAATGGGTCCAGCTTCAGGATGTGATGAAGGTCAAGCTTCAGATGTGATAGAAAGGGGTCCCAGCATCCCCCAGATGTCATGAAGGGTCCAGCTTCAGATGTCATGAATGGGTCCAGCTTCAGATGTCATGAAGTGGTCCATCTTCATGATGTATGAAGGTTCCGCTTCAATGTCAGAAGGGTCCAGCTTCAGATGTGATTAAGGTCCAGATTCAGATGTGATGAAGGTCCAGCTCAGATGAGGGATGAAGGGTCCACTTCAGATGTGATGAAGGGGTCCAGCTTACAGATGTGATGAAAGTCCAGCTCAGAATGTGATTAAGGGTCCAGCTTCAGATTGTGATGAAGGGTCCAGCTTCAGATTGAAGAAGGGGTCCCAGCCTTCAGATTTGATTGAAGGGTCCAGCTTCAGATGTGATAAGGGTTCCAGCTTCAGATGTGATGAAGGGTCCACTTCAGATGTTATGAGGGTCCAGCTTCAGATGTGATGAAGGGGACCAGCTTCAGATGTGATGAAGGTCCAAGCTTCAGATGGTGATGAAGGTCCAGCTTCAGATGTGTGAAGGTCCAAGCATTCAGATGTCATGAAGGGTCAAGCTTCAGATGTCATGAAGGTCCAGCTTCAGATGTGAGAAGGTTCCAGCTTCATATAGTGATGAAAGGGTCCAGCTTCAGATGGTGATGAAGGGTCCAGCTACAGATGTGATTAAGGTCCTGCTTTCAGATGTGATTAAGGTCCAGCTTTCTAAGATGTGAGAAGGGTCCAGCTTCAAGATGTCATGTAAGGTGTCCAGCTTTCAGATGTGATGAAGGTCCAGCTTCAGATGTGAATGAAGGGTCAGCGTTCAGATGTGATGAAGGGTCCATCTTCAGATGTTGATACCAGGGTCCAGCTACAGATGTGATGAAGGGTCCCAGCTTCAGATGTGATGAAGTGGTCCAGCTATCAGATGTGATGAAAGGGTCCAGCTTCAGATGTCAAAGGGTCCAGCTTCATATGTTATGATAGGGTAAGCTTCATATGTGATAAGGTTCAGCGTCAATGTGTGAAGGGTCCTCTTCAGATGTGATGAAGGGTCCAGCTTCAGATGTGATGAAGGGTCCAGCTTCAGATGTCATGAAGGGTTCAGCTTCAGATGTGATGTAGGGTCCAGCTTCAGATGTGATGAAGGGTCCAGCTTCAGATGTCATGAAGGGTCCAGCTTCAGATGTCATGAAGGGTCCAGCTTCAGATGTCATGAAGGGTCCAGCTTCAGATGTGATGAAGGGTCCAGCTTCAGATGTGATGAAGGGTCCAGCTTCAGATGTGATGAAGGGTCCAGCTTCAGATGTGATGAAGGGTCCAGCTTCAGATGTGATGAAGGGTCCAGCTTCAGATGTGATGAAGGGTCCAGCTTCAGATGTGATGAAGGGTCCACTCTCATATGTGATGAAGGTCCAGCTTCAGATGTGATGGAAGGTCCAGCTTCAGACTGATGAAGGGTCCATCATCAGATTGATGAAGGGTCCACTTCAGATGTGATGAAAGGGTCCACTTCAGGATGTTGATGAAGGGTCTACAAGCTTCAAGATGTCCATGAAGGGTCCATGCTCAGATGTGATGATGGTCCAGCTTCAGATGCATGAAGGGTCCAGCTCAGATGTCATGAAGGGTCCCCAGCTTTCAATGTCATGAAGGGTCCAGCTTCAGATGTCATGAAGGGTCCAGCTTCAGATGTGATGAAGGGTCCAGCTTCAGATGTGATGAAGGGTCCTGCAGACACAGTTTGATGACCCCTGCGGGCGCTGTAGTGGCGGCCATTAGTGGTTGTCACCAGCATCTGCTCCTGCACAGGAGCCTGGATGAGGGATCGAGGCCCATAAAGTCATTCCATGGGTGCGCTCACACGCCGCCGCCGATCCCGAGGTGTCACTAAATCAATAGCAATTTATCTCTACGACTCTCTGGTCACCAGTCAGTCCCCCATAAAGCAGCAGCCACTGGCTTCATAGCCCTATTAGCGCCAGCACTGATTAGCATGCAAATGAGAAGACGCCGGCTACTTAATTATTCATGCCCCTCTCTAAATATTGATACCTAATCGTGGAGGACACATTAACACCAATTGGCTGCGTGAACCTGGGGCTCATTTGGAGGTAAATGCACTGACACTGAATACACGCGGCCCGTGACGCCGCTCTGTACAGCGCCAGATGTCACCCACTGACTCCCATTGTTAACAACATAGACCGCACAGTATAAGCCCCACAGCAATCTAGGTCTGTAATACAAGCGTGTATGAACCCTCAGGACCAGGGGTGTAACTAGATTCCATAGGGCCCCATAGCAAAATGAGATGGGGCCCCACCACCTAATGACAACAGACAGCGGCATAAGGAGCAATAATTAGGTATAAATAATACCGTCCTATATCAGGGAACCTACATAGTACTGCTATATGGCAGACAACCATCAGCTTCTTGTTTCCTACATAAAGGAACAATGTCCTTGGACCTGGGGTCCCTTAAAACCTGTCACATACGTTAGTCCCCCTTTGCTGAGGGCAGCACAATCCAGTGTCAGACCGGCTGTTTCCAGCGCTGGCTCTCTTATTCTGTAAGATGCTGAAGCTTTAGAGCATTTACCCCTCAAATCTTATTCATTAGCAGGTGTTACCCCGCCCACCAAAGGCTAGCCCGCCCACTGACAGTTATTCACACGTTTCTACCTATTCAAAGAAATGGGTTTTACCCATTTGAGATGGGCGGGGCCTAGCCTCAGGTGGGCGGGGTTTGAAAAAACTGACTCTTTGCTTGACTCTTTTCTGGTTGAAAACTGCAGATTTGAGTATTAAATACACGAAAACTACAGCATCTTACAGAATAAGGGACACAGCGCTGGGAACAGCAGGTCTGACACTGGCTTGTTGCTGCCCTCGGAAGGGGGCATAAACCTATGTGACAGGTTCCCCTTTTTAAGGTAAAAATAATACCGTCATATATCAGGGAACCTGCATAGTAGCAGATAACCGTCAACTACTTGTTCCCTACATAAAGGAACAATGTCCTTGCACCTGAGTGGGGGCCAATCAACTTCTGTGGCCCATAGACGTCTGTCTTTTTTTGGCCTTACAAGCTATGTAACTATGTAAGTACATAAATGATTACAATAAAAAATCCATATAATATAAAGAAAAAGTTAAAAATAAATATTAATATAAAATCCATTTAAAATAAAAATGTTATATTTATTAATAATAAAAATTTTAATATAAAATACAAATTTTATAGTAATAAAACATCCATATAAAATAAAGAAATAGTATAAATAATAATACTAATTGTATAAAACAAAGAAATAGTATATAAGTAATAATTATATAAAATTCATATAAAACACAATGTAAATAAGTCATTACATAACATCCATAAAATAAAAAAAGTTTAGAAATAATAATAATATAAAATCCATATAAAGTAAAGAAACAGATAATAATAATAGTAATAATAATAATATATTGTCCATTCAAAATAAAAAAATAGTACATAAGTAATAATAATATAAAATCCATATAAAGTAAAGAAACAGTTATTATTAATAATAATAATAATAATATATTGTCCATTTAAAAAATAAAAAAAATAGTACATAAGTAATAATATAAAATACACAAAAATAAAGAAGTAGTTTATAAGTAAGAATATAATCTACATATAAAACAGTGAAAGTGCAGGAATAACAATGAGTACATCAGTAATATACAAATAGTAATAAATCCTATGTGCAGCCAGTGTTTGCTTTTGCGGTAGGCCGCGCTCTCGGTGGCAGCGATGCATCACGTCACTCGCCGCCGCCGGCGGATTATAAATGTCTCCGTCCGCGGACAGTAGGATATGAAGTCTCCGCGCAGCAGATGCAATCATTTGCAGTTTCGTTGTGTGAATGTCTCTGTGGATGAATTGCTGTTTGTTTTTCCTCTCCTCCCTGGAATATAAATGGCGTCGCCTACCTCCGCAGTCCTCAGACGAGTCCTCGCACCCCCAGGCTCTCCCCATCAGCGCCAGCCCCGGCTCATCATATTAGATGCTCACTCATTCTCCCCAGTGATAAATCTAAGGCCATGTTCACACGGCTTATTTTGCAACGGATTTGGGTTCGTACTGCGCGAAATGCGGCGCAAATCCATCCCAGTCATTACGGTAATCCGCAGTTTTTTTATAGAGAACTATGGATTATGTCTCCTCTCCCCGCTCACCTGTTCCGCAAGTCCGCTGCCTTGGGGTAATCCTCGACTCCGCTCTGTCTTTCAAACCACACATCCAAACCCCACCTCTGCTGCCGCCTTTCCCCCTGAAAAAATCTCTCGCATCCGCTCAATTTCCCTTGCTATGACACTACAAAAATGCTGGTCCATGCCCTTGTCATCCCCCCCCTAGACTACTGGGAACATCCTTCTCTGTGGCCTCCCAGTTTGCCACCTCGCTCCCCTCCAATCCATCCTAAATCTTGCTGCCCGTCTTTTCCACCTCTCTCCTCGCTACTCCTCTGCCTCTCCCCCTCGCCAATCCCTTCACTGGCTTCCCATTGCCCAGCGAATTCATTTCAAGTACTAACCAGACCTACAAGGCTCTCCATATACCTCTCCCCCCATTACATCTCGCCCTAATTCCAAATACTCCCCTTCACGCAATCTCCGCTTTCCCCACAGGACCTTCTCCTCTGCTCTCCCCTTAAACAGCTCCTCACACAAAAAGTCTCCAAGACTTCTCCCGGCTTCCCCACACTCTGGAACTCACTGGGGCCCCAACAACTCAGACCTCCCCCCACTTCTCACCAACTTCAAAAGCAACCTGAAAAAACCCATTTCTTTAGGAGCCTTATAACTTCACTAAACTTGTTCACTACTTCCTCCACAGACATGTCTGGCCCTCACCTCCTGTCTCTTTCCCCCTCCTTGTAGATTGTAAAGCCCTCCCCGGGGAGGGTCCTCTCTCCCTCGTCGTGCCAATTGTCATTATCCCTATCACTGTACCCCGTTTGACTTATGTATGTATGTAACCCCCTCGAATGTACAGCGCCCTGGAATCAATGGCGCTTTAAAATAAAATAAAAACTAATAATAATAAATAAATCACATTATCCCGGCAGAATCCGCGCCATGGATAGTGAATGTCTATGGAGCCGGCGAGCTGCGCCCACCCCACGTCCCCGCTGCACGGCACAAGGCGTAGTTGCGGGCGAAATCCTTCCCCGCAATTACGGCGTAAATAAGCCGTGTGAACATAGCCTAAGGGTACCGGCCATGGTGGGCTCAATGCACGAGGGTAATGGTTGAGGACCTAAAGCCGAGCTCGCACGCTGTATTAACAGGCGGATTTTATAGCATATTTTGCTGAAGCTTTCAGCAATGGTTAAACTCCATGACATGTAGGAGACGCTGGTGATATCATCTGCTGCAAGTGCCAATATATATAATGTCTCGCCCCAGATTCACCCATCTGACCTTAAATCCGCATTGATTATGTTCCGATGCTATTATCCGTTGCACTCTCATTTATTTGGCTGCTTTTTTAAATCTATAACCAAAGTCTACAAATAAATTTGCCAGTTGTGATTGTGATGGAAGGCTGGGGTCACACATAGCACATACCATTGGTGCGACCTGAGTAGCTGCACAGGGGCCCGATAAATAATGGGGCAACTGTCAGCTATAGGGTAATAATGTGATGCGAACTCTTGAACAGGGGTTATCAAACAGCTTAGTAATCAGACTGTGGGTGGTTCTACAGCTTCAGGCTCCCACTTCCTGTTCAGGCTGTGGGCGGTTCTACAGCTTCAGGCTCCCACTTCCTGTTCAGGCTGTGGGCGGTTCTACAGCTTCAGGCTCCCACTTCCTGTTCAGGCTGTGGGCGGTTCTACAGCTTCAGGCTCCCACTTCCTGTTTGGGCTGTGGCTGGTTCTACAGCTTCAGACTTCCACTTCCTGTTAAGGCTGTGGACTGTTCTACAGCTTCAGGCTCCCACTTCCTGTTCAGGCTGAGGTCGGTTCTACAGCTTCAGGCTCCCACTTCCTGTTCAGGCTGTGGTCGGTTCTACAGCTTCAGGCTCCCACTTCCTGTTCAGGCTGTGGTCGGTTCTACAGCTTCAGGCTCCCACTTCCTGTTCAGGCTGTGGGTGGTTCTACAGCTTCAGACTCCCACTTCCTGTTAAGGCTGTGGGCGGTTCTACAGCTTCAGGCTCCCACTTCCTGTTCGGGCTGTGGACTGTTCTACAGCTTCAGGCTTCCACTTCCTAGTCAGGCTGTGGGTGGGTTTACAGTTTCAGACTTCCACTTCCTGTTCAGGCTGTGGGTGGGTTTACAGTTTCAGACTTCCACTTCCTGTTCAGGCTGTGGGTGGTTCTACAGCTTCAGGCTCCCACTCCTGATTAGGCTGTGGGCGGTTCTACAGCTTCAGGTTCCCACTTCCTGTTCGGGCTGTGGGACTGTTCTACAGCTTTAGGCTCCCACTTCCTGTCAGGCTGTGGGTCGGTTCTACAGCTTCAGGCTTCCACTTCCTGATTCAGGCTGTGGGTGGTTCTACAGCTTCAGACTTCCAGCTTCCTGTTAAGGGCTGTGGGCGGTTCTACAGCTTCAGGTCCCACTTCCTGTTCGGGCTGTGGATGTTTCTACAGCTTCAGGCTCCCACTTCCTGTCAGGCTGAGGGCGGTTCTACAGCTTCAGGCTCCCGGCTTCCTGTTCGGGCTGTGGGTGGTTCTACAGCTTCAGGTTCCCACTTCCTGTTCAGGCTGTGGGTGGTTCTACAGCTTCAGTCTCCACTTCCTGTTCAGGCTGTGGGGGTGTCTACAGCTTCAGGCTTCCACTTCCTGTTCAGGCTGTGGGCGGTTCTACAGTTTCAGGTCCCATTCCTGGTCAGGTTGTGGGTGATTCTACAGCTTCAGGCTCCCACTTCCTGCTCAGGCAATGGGCGATTCTACAGCATCAGGCTCCCACTTCCCGTTCAGGCTGTGGGTGCTTCTACAGCTTCAGGCTCCCACTTCCCGTTCAGGCTGTGGGCGGTTCTACAGCAGTGACTGGCATGTCAGTTCTGCTATTCCTAGCTGAGCCATTTGGAGGGAAATTGATGATGGAGGTTTCTAAGTGCAAAGCAGAAGGCTACTGAGCTGGAAAAGGTTAACATTGATTAGTAAGAAAGATGAACAAGCTCTGATGCTGCTGATAAGACACAGCAGGAAGTGATGTCACCATCCCGGCCACTGCTAGAGCAGAGAGAGGTGGTCGGTAACCTAGAGAAGCTTGTGTACACAAGCAGGAAGTAAGAATTGCTCTAACTCTGAAAGAAAGCAGAATCAGAACAGCAATGTATGTGGTAATAGTCTTTATTTACCTTTCCTACATGTTTAAATTCAATCAGTGGGGTGAGAGGGCCCCTTTAAGCCGTTTGGTTTAAAGACACTATACGTTATACCAATGGAGCAAAATCTGACAAATGGAGCAAAATCCCCCATTGGCTTCCCCAGATGGCTCACAGTCTACTCTACTTCCACAGCTTTGATCTATTGCCCACATATGTTGTGCCGCTTCCTGGTCTTCACCGAATATGTGGCTTGACCCTACATTATTCCTGAAAGATCCTCATAGGAAGCCTCCCTTGGGGGGGGGGTGTCAATTTTGAGGTGCTTGTCTGGGGTCTCTCTTTGGGGTATCTGCTTGCTACATCCCCATCATTGTGCTGTTGATAGAGGACTAAGGGAAACTTACAATTAAATCTACATATATTTCTATGCTGTTTTTTGTAGAATTTTTTGCAAACCTCCTGTATTGATGCATTTTATGTGGCTTTTTCCTGGTTTGTTTGTTCAGTCACAAACTTATGATTTCTCCCAAAGTCCTGTCAGCAGCACAAGGCTCCTTCTCTATTAGACAGTCTGTACTAAAATAACCCATGGCGTTGAGTCTGGGGAGGTGTTATATACACAGGGCTGTGGAGTCGGAGTCGTGGAGTCGGAGTCGTGGTGTCGGAGTCGGTGCCTATTTTGCAGGAGTCGGAGTCGTCATAAAAGGGACCGACTCCGACTCCCAAAATATATAATAAGTTGGTCCAGTTAGTTCGATGCAAAGAGCAAGAGGAATTGGGTCCGGCCGGTGCTGCTGCTCCCATATCTTCAGCCTCATCACATGAGGAGTGTAATTGATGACATGGAGCAGGCAAAGCGCTGCCCCAGGGGAAAAGATCCCGCTCCAGGGCAAACAGATTTCAGCAAAATTTTTCACCTGCTTTTAAAGAAGTAGAAGATCAACTATTCATCAAAACTGACTGTGGCTGAGGCGATTCCTTTATACCCTGACATTGTTAGAGATGTTGCCCACTGTGGTCACCGCTTTGCCCCCCAAGTTAGTTGTAGAGAGGCCGTTCTCTAGCCTGGAAATAATGAGATCAGATGTGAGGTCATGTATGCAGGATCTGATGGAGGCAATACTATTCCTCAGAACAAATTCAGAGACTCCACGAATGTTCCTGCGGTGTTTTGCAGATTTACAATTTTTTTGTGTCCTAAAGTCGTATCCAATAAATATATTTTGCACTGACAAGCAAAAGGGTAACAATGTTTTGAACTTGTGACTTTCAGGCTCCATATCTCACCATCCACTACAGCTTTGTACATGAGGCTACTGTAATTTTATATACAGTCATCTTAAATCTTATACATAAATGTGACTTGCAAGTATTTAGCAGCTGCTTAGTTCTGCAGATTCTTTCCTGTAACTGCATTGTTACTGTTTTGCTCCTAAAAATCAAAATGTTAATTTTTATTATTTTGTTAGTATTTGGGAAATCCACCTTTTGGTTTTCAGCTCTGCCTGAATCCTTCTGGGCTCTGAATCAGAATCAAGCATATCTTGACCAATATCTGATGCCAGGTCTCGGCTACACAGTCCCAATGTTGGTGCAGACTGGACTTGGATACAAATACAGCTTTTTCTTCACCTCCACCCACAAGTGTTCAAAAGATCAAAACATTGTTACCCTTTCGCTTGTCAGTGTCTGTTCTACCTAAATAGCTTGATTATTGTATCATAAGGTGATAAACAGCCGGATGTGACCATTTTACTACAGTAAAGTTAACACTAAAACATGCGCCGTTTTATAGGGGGTCAGGAGTAGAGGTTGGGATTCGGAGGTTTTGGGAAATTGAGGAGTCGGGGGCTTTGGCTTGCCGACTCCACAGCCCTGAAACTGAAACAAGGAACCATGGCCAACCCCAGGGAAAGCACCCAAACCGCACAGCCAGGGCGCAACACACCGGACAGGGAAAAAACCCCCCACACTAAAACCGCCCCCAACCCCGGTGCAAAACAGCACAACCACGGTGGGAAACAGCACAACCACGGTTTCAAACAGCACAACCACGGTGCAAACAGCACAACCACGGTGCAAACAGCACAACCACGGTGCAAACAGCACAACCACGGTGCAAACAGCGCAGCCACGGTGCAAACAGCACAACCACGGCGCAAACAGCACAGCCACGGCGCAAACAGCACAGCCACGGAGCAAACAGCACAGCCACGGAGCAAACAGCACACCACTGGTGGCAAAAAATCACACCACGGCGCAAACAGCACCACCACGGTGCAAACAGCACAGCCCGGTGCCCAAAAAGCACAACCACGGTGCAAACAGCACAACCACGGTGCAAACAGCACAGCCACGGTGCAAACAGCACAACCACGGCGCAAACATCACAGCCACGGTGCAAACAGCACAGCCACGGTGCAAACAGCACAGCCACGGTGCAAACAGCACAGCCACGGTGCAAACAGCACAACCACGGTGCAAACACTGCCACGCAAACTGCAGAAAAACGTATGGAGCTTAAAAAGGAGGCTCGCAAAATAGACGTGTGAAGGGGCCTTAGGGAACCTCCACACAGCTCGGGTGTTTGTCGGTTTTTGGATTATGAAACCGTCTGAAAACCGACTGTCAGCCCTCCCCACAGACGTCAATAGAAAATAGGATAGAAAAGCTGGGATTTTCTGACGGTCGGATTTCAAATCCGAAACCCATCAAAAAAACTTGGAGCATTCACAATCTTCTGTCCGATATAAGGGAGGAGCATGGACTGTTCAGTGGTTAAAGGGGACGTGGAAACTGCAAGCTGCAATCAGAACTGTCCCCCAATATACACCGCCCCCCAGAAGACGATCAAATAAGAGCCGGGGTCTTCCATCAGAGTCCCACCTGGTTGGTGCCGTGCGCTCGTGCCCTGGAGCGGGGCTCACACTTTTTGGAGAAACACTGCAGTGTTTGTGGCAGTTTTTCATCCAGTCGGACGGAGAATTATAGGGGCGTCTCTAAATTCACCGCCCTTGGCCCAAAAAACTGCAGTAGACCTTATGAACTTACCCCAATACAGAGCCCTGGTTTATGGTGTCAGTATATTAGTTGTTTCTCATCTCTTCTCTCTCTCTCTTTCTTGTTCTCTCTCTGTATGTTTTTCTTTCTTTCTTTCTTGTTCTCGCTCTGTATGTTTCTCTTTCTTTCTCTTTCTTTCCAGCTGTCTGTCTCTTTCGCTCTTTCTCTCTGTATGTCTGTCTCTATTTTTTCCTCTTTCTGTGTCTGTTCTCTGTCTCGCTGTCTTTCTTTCATTCTTTCTCTCTCTCTTGTTCTCTCTCTGTATGTTTCTATCTCTTTCTTTCTTGCTTTCTTTATTTCTCTTCCTTTCTTGCTTTCTCTCCCATCTTTCTCTCTATCTTTCTATCTCTCCATTTCTGTATCTATCTACCTTTCTTTCTTTCTCTCCCTCTCTGTCTCTCTCTTTATATCTTTCTCTTATTCTCTCTTTCTGTCTCTCTTTATCTCTCCATCTTTTTCTTTCTCTTTTACTCTCTCTCTTTTTTTTCTCTCCCATTTCTGTCTCTTTCTCTTCTCTGTCTCTTTTTTTCCCTCTTTTTCCTTTCTTTTTTTCTTTTTTTTCCCTTTCTTCCTTCCTCTTTTGCTCTTTTTTCCTTCTTTTTTTTCTTCGCCTTCTTCCTTCTTTTCTCTTCTCTTCTTCTCTGTCTCTTTTCTCTCTCTCTTTTTTTCTCACTTCCTTTCTCTCTTCGTCTCTTGCTCTCTCCCTTTCTCTCTGACTTTTTTTTTTCTTTTTCTCCCTCCCTTCCTTTTCTCTTTACCCTTTCTCTCTTTCCGTCTTTCTCTTTGTCTTTCTCTCACTTTCTCTCTGTCTTTTCTCTCTCTCTCTTCCTTTCTCTCTCCGTCTTTTTTCTCTCTCTGTATACATATATACACACACACATCTATCCACCCTGCATGTATTGCCCTAGCCGTGCACATGTTGTCTTCCTTCTGTATCCAGGCGTCTGGGATTTTGATCGCCCTCGCCGCTCATGTGTCCATATGTTGTCTAGCAGCCGGCCCTAGTGATGATAATGGCTCCGGGTCCCCCCAGCTGCTTGTCTATAGTGTCCCCTCCCCGTGGCCCTGTCACCCCAAATACCCTGCCCCCCTTTCCTCTTTTTAAAACTACACCCCACATTATTTCCCAAACCCCCCCCCCCAGACCACCCCCCCCCCCCAAAAAACTACATGATGGCCCAGGGGGTTTTTGTTTCTTTGCTTCCTTATGATTTCCCCCAAATTCTGTTGCTGTCAGTGAATGAGCGCGTCCTGCCAGGAAACAACCGCCATCTTTTCCGAACACGCGGTCGCTTTCCCCCTTGTATCAGCTTCCGGCCCCTTCACACATTTATATATTTTATTCATTTTTTATACTTTTATTTTAACAAGTTATGTTTTGGCCCAAAAAATTCTGGGCATTTTTATGTAGGTTTTGTGTTTTTGTTGGTATTTTTGATTAGTATGTACTGATCTGTGCATCCTTCCCATCCAACGACGAGTAACAGAAACTGAAGCTCCACGAATCTATTTGCGTTTTTTGATGGAGGCTTCACAAGACGTGACCCCGACGTACTGGGGAAAAATTTTGGGCCCATTGTAGTCTTACCTCAACAAGGTGGGGACAAAATAAGCACGGGTGACCCAACCAGGAGAAAGGAGGCCCCCCCTTTTTTGCATGCAGTGGTGTCTAGGGTTTTGCTGTGCTGTGTACATAGGCAGGGCCGGGACAAGGCATTTTGGTGCCCTAGGCAAGTACAGCCAATGGCGCCCGCCCCCCCTCTCCCTCACTCCCCCCAAAATCCCCCCCCCCCCCCCTAATTCCCCCCGCCCCTGCGCCAGGTCTTTCACTAATTTCTGCTATTCCCATAGTCCGCCCCTTCCTAGCAGTCACTGCACAAAGACAAATTTGCTTTTTTTAAAACGTCCCCTCCCTTTGACTGTAAATCCCAAAAAAACTCACAAAATAATCCCCCGAACAGGGAAAAAAACCAAATTTTTCTAAAAAACCCCCCTACAAAAACCAAAACCCAAAACTATTTACTCTTAAGGGGCAAATAAATCCTGCCAGACCCCGACCCAACGCAACCCCCCATGTGGGCCCGCTGTACCGCAGATTACATATACCACCGCATACAGGGCCCCAAAAGGGTAGATACTAGTTGTGTAGACTCTGCAGACATAAAGTGATTAACATTAAATTAATTTTGTAAATCACCCAGACGTCTTTTCTGATCTGCGTCGTTCACTTTCCCCTTTTCTTTTCCATCCCGGTTCTCACCTTCATGGCCAAAATTTTCCCGGGCCAAAAACTGTCCCTGAGTTTGGACACAAAAATCTTAGAATCCCACATTTCCAGTAACTCCAATTTTTAGGTTAAATCCCCTTGTTAGACGGTTATAGTATCCCTCTGTCAGGCAGGGGGATATGTATATTGTCCCCCCAGACGGTAGGTATAAATA
>JAODAL010039142.1:0-38339 GCA_025379985.1 Phyllomedusa bahiana
GGCAATTGGGGGGGACCAATAAACCGTGGTTGCCAACTTTACATGGTGAGTAAAAGGGTTTTTTCGGGCGATGTATGCTTGGCAAAACTTTAGGACTTGCAAACGGGGGCCGGCTGGGTTTTGACGCTCCCTGTACAAGGAGGCAGTCCTTTAAGGGTGTACAAAAGGACCTAGCAGAACAGAACCTCAATTAACCTGCACCTCTTACTTGGGTAGTGTGATTAGGCAGATAACATTTCTCCCTGTGAGCCTGGAAAGTGATATGTGGAAGGGGATCACACGGGTTTTTCTTTGTCTCTTATGATGATCACTCAGGGACAAGCTAGTAGTGACTGAGGTGGGTTATATCGTTTGCTTATATATTTTAGCCAGGTGAAGAGGCTTCCCCTCTTTGAAAAGTGAGATTTATGTATGGCAGGGAGCTGCTGGGGTCTGTCTCTGACTCCTGTGATGAATATGCAGGGGCAAGCTAGGTCGTCAGTCCCACATATTCCTGGGCAGACTTCCAGGGATCTGTACAGGGATCTAGCAGAGCGGTAACTGAGGTGTTCCAAAATTTGGGGTTGCTGAAACCAGTAGGTAAGTTTTTTCCCTTTTGTTGATGGGGGTTTACATTGGCGGGGGGCCCGCGGGAGTTTCTGATCCCCTGGACGTAGAGGTTGGAGTAGTGTCATATACAATAAGGGGCCGCGGGAGCACACAAGATGGCGGAGCAAGCTACCGTGACTGGGATGTCGGCGAAAGAGCTTATACTGCGGCAGATGAAGTGTCTAGACTAAATTCTCGCTTTTAAAAGGTCCCCCGGTTAGGGGTATGTGGGGGCAAAAGCCTCTGCGAGCTTCCCCTAGTTGTCAGGCAGGCTAAAGATAACATGCGTTGTAAAATGGCGCCGAGCCCCCGGTATGTGCGGACCCGTAAAATGGTCCCCGTCCACTGCTGCGGTCTCCCGGGCCCCGGAGCTATCGCTGCTTTTGTCGTGGCTGTCCGACCGCCTCGGCCGCGCTCCACGAGTTTTTTTTGAGGGTGTGAGCCTTTTTCTTGGCCGGGGGGAAAAAGCCTTGAGCCCCCGCTGGCTAAACCCCCTTGCTGGATCCGGTACCCGCGCCGCCGATCTGCGGCACGTAGTAGCGCCCGGCGGGTCTCAAACTGCCCTTCTTTGGTAGGTGCGGGTTGGAGGGTCAGGTAAAGGCAGAGGTTTCTTGAGCTTAGTTGGGCCCTTTTTTGGAGGTCAGGCTCCGGAGCTCTCCCTCGGAACGTCCGCTCACATTCCTCGCTAGGCCACGCCCCACAAAGGTTAATTATTAAATATACGGTATTCATTATATTAAGAAATGTAAAGAAAAGGATGGAACAGCAAATAATATTTTTTTTTTATTCTTCTTCATTTCACAGCTTTTAGAAATCACGATTATCAATTAAAACATACGTTTTATCCAGATGTTATCAGTCTGGGTGTTAATGAAAGAAAATGCAAACCATTTTCTAAATTTTCCCTCTGAAGTCAAAGAAGGACGCAGGTATGTACCTTATAAAGTAATATGGTAATGAGCCCGGGGTAGTGGTCCCTGGACCGCTGCAACGGTGGTAAGGCCACACCATGCTAATACATTTAATCTATGTCAGTCGACAAGGCAGTAATCAGGACATCTCCCAGTTTTGTCCGGGTTTCATGGATTCTTTCACAGACAGTCTGGGGCTATTTCTAGGTCCTCGGGGGTAAATTTTTGGCACCCGTTCCCGGGTCTTTTGGGGTTCACGGGTGTTCTGATCACCCTCAGAGCAGAGAAACCCTTTGTTTTGCACTGCGGGTGACGACCCACTGAAATTTCCAAAGGGGGTTAAAGCATGGGGAAGCGTGGGGTTATTTGGGGCAAGGGCTTTTTAAGATGATGTTAGGGTTTTATAGGATTAACGGTTTAAAGAAAGAAAAATTAATGACATTAAAGAAAAATGAAAAAGCTAAGCTCAACAGGGGGAGATTGCAATGTGCGCCCCAAAACCCGACCCATGAGTATGGAGAATGTGGGGCAAAAACTCAGGTAAGTTACCCCGGGTTAAACCTATTTTTTTCAGTACTAATTTTAAAACCCAAAATTTGGCTGGAAAAAAACCCCTTTCTCCCCTATAAACCCTGAAATTTTTACAGGAACTGTGAGATTTTTTGCATTTTTTTGTTATAGAAAACCCGTCATATTAAACATGGGAAATACAATTTTTTGGCCCCAAAAGTTTAAGAGCAGAAGGAGTGGAGAAGATTTATATTATATAGTTTTGTGAGGAAAGAGTCATCTTCTGTGTGTTTTATATAATATTATATTTTATATATATATGGGACAGGGTGGGGCATTTTTTTTGGATATTCCTTTAAAAAAAATGGGAAAAGGTTAGTGATATCAACTTCCCGCTTGTGGGACATTAGTATATGGGGGGAAGGGGGAAAACTTTTTAAGATGGGGTGTTGGGCCAAAGGCGGACATTTTTAAGTCGGCCATTTTGGTCCCAAATTTTTTTTTTTAATGGGAAGAGGGTCATGTAAAAACATGAAAATTATTTAAAAATTTTTACAAGGAAAAAACAATGGGTTTTTCTGTAAATTTATTATTTCATGGTTTTTTTACAAATTTCTCTTTGTTTAAAAGCCATTGGTGTTGAGAAAGGGTTAAAAATATTATTATAGTGGTTTACGAAAAGGGAAATACAAACCCTTTGATAATGTAAAAATTTGTAAATTTGGGGCCTTTTAAAAAACCCCCAGCACACAGCCATCAAAAGTCTAAACCCTGGCAACAAAAGTGAGTTTAAACCCAAAAAGATTTAAAAAAAAGTGAGTTTCAAACCCCCAAGTCAAAAAGGGGGGCCCAAAATTTTGCCAAAGTGTCAATTTTTTTTGTTGTTCCCTTTTTTTTTTCCAGGACCCGCCTTAACTTCTTGGGCATGGAGGTCCGGGTTTGGGGGCCACTGGATCCTTTTCCCCCCTCTATGACGACATCACGGAGTGGTGGATGTTAGAGACCTTGTGCTCCTCCACCTTCAGTTTGAGGAAGCCCTACAGATACGGTGTCACAAACAGCCTCTGTTTGTAGGTCGACGAGTCAGGACCCTCTAGCCATGGCCTGACACGTGACCCAATGTTTGACTTATAAGTGATGTTCCACCCCCCTAGAGGTACATAAGGTCAGATGGATACCATGTCACAGACACCCCCTGTCCACACGGGCACAGGGTGGCATGGGGAGTGAGAGAGGATAGCCCACACAATCACCGGTGTGGCACAACACTTACCCACAATCCTGACCGGCTGATAGACCCCTTTTACTTGCACCAGTGAAACAGGACTCAAATGCCTTGTTAGATATAAACCCGATCCGTTAACGTGATTATATCGGGCCAGAAACATGCCCCGATAGTGTAACCATGAGCACGGATGTGTGGATTCATGAATTGAGATAAAAGAGCAGCCCAAGATTAAGTTTGAAAATGTAATTGCTTTAAGGGCACACTAGACAAAACACTACATACACAATGGGTACAGATATATGGAATGGTCAGATTGGCAAATACAGGAATGGGGTTCCCAGACAGATATAAAAAACAAGTCGTTACGGGTTTAAAGGCCCACAGGGGGTGTGGGGACGTAAATGAGTTCCTGGTTCCTTTCGATATGCTAGCAAGCACACCCCCAGCTTCTGCCAGACACACACTTTTAATCCTAGCTTGTCACAACCCCTCACATCCCTGGGATGGTTCGATGCCCCTGGGCTTAGTGCTTGGATTTATAACCTAAGATGGGTCCTAACTTCTCCCGGGGAGGTCACAGAAGGGCGGCGTTGGTATCATCAGACCGGACTGGGCCCCAGCTATGTTCTGATCAAAAAGGTGGTGCGTTTCCTAGTAGCCGTTCTTTTATTCCGATCCCTGGTCCCAGAATTGGGAGAGGGGCAGCCGTGCGTTTGTTCCCCGGGCCGAGTTCTCAAATATGGAACTGATAGGCAGGTCCGACAAGTAGTAATTCCATAATGCTCTATGGAATTACAGCTCCTGTCTAGCTGGCTCTGATTAACCATTGCCTTGGGTCCTTGAAGTCTGTCATAGGTGTGAAATGGACAATGGGGACCTTTTTGAAGCAGGACCACCTGCTAGGACTCACATTCTATCTTGATTGAGAGCAGTTGGCTTGTGGTACATTTTAAGTGAGGTCCCTTGATCTCTCATGACCTAGTGATTTTTTGATCAAACTATATTCCATATTCATCACACATGGTTGCCCAGTCCAACACCTTTACAGTGGTCGTCTTTGGGGTTCTGTTTGGGGTCATTATTAATTTGGAATCCTGCCCTGTGGCCTCCCCACAGCCACCGGCACTCATGCAGCCCCAAACCATGCCATTCCCACCACCATGCTTGACTGTAGGCAAGACACACTTGTCTTTGTACTTCTCACCTGGTTGCCACCACACACGCTTGACACCCAAACCTTGACACTCCCACCACCATGCTTTACTGCAGGCAAGACATTACTTGTCAAGCGTGTGTAGTGGCAACCAGGTGAGGAGTACAAGACACCATTTGAACCAAATAAGTTTATCTTGGACTCATCAGAGCGGGGGACATGGTTCCAGTACTCCATCTATTTAGTCTGCTTGTCTTCAGCAAACAGTTTGTGGGCTTTCTTGTGCTATTTTAGAAGAGGGGTCCTTCTGGGATGACGCCAAACAGACCAATTTGATGCAGTGTGTGGCATAGATTTAGGATAACAGGCTACCCCCCCCCCCCCCCTACTATTAAACCCTACAGAATGCTGACAGAATTATCCTTTTATATGTGTAAAAACATGTGCACCAACTTTTTGGTCGAGGCCTGTTCGAGTGGAAACTTCTTTTTTATGTGGGAAAATTTTTTCCGCACTGCCTTAACTCTTTAGGATGGAGGTCCCCTGGCTTCAAAGGTTGCAGCCATGAATCCCTTCCACTCCTCCTAACGACTACGGAGTGGGGGTGTTTGAACCTTGCCTCCTAACCCTTGTTTGGGATGCCCTACAGTGCGGTTTTACAAAACCCGCTCTGTTTTTTAAGTAAACAGCCTCCCCCCCCAGCTGCCAGTCAGCAGCCCCAAACCAATGAATTCCCCCACCAGCTTGACTGTAGGAAAAGCCCCTTTGTCTTTGTTCCCCCTCCCCTGGTTGCCACCCAACCCCCTGACACCATCTGAACCAAAATAAGTTTACCATGTTCCATCAGGCGGGGGGAAGGGTTTCCCAGTACCCATGTCCTTAGTCGCTTGCCTTCAGAAAAATGTTTGCGGGCTTTCTGTGAAATCATCTTTAGAAGAGGCTTCCTTCGGGACGACGCCATGCAGCCTTTTTATGCAGGTATGGGTTTTGGTTGAGGATAACAGGCTGACACCCCCCCATCCTATTAAACCCAAACAATAATGCTGCAGCATTTTCTCTGGATATGTGTGGCAGGGGACTCAACTTCTTTAGTAAGGGCCCTGTTCTGAGGGGAACTGTTTTGTTAAACCACTGTATAGTCTTGGCGACCGTGCGGCAGCTTAGTTTCAGGGTTTTTTATAGCTTAGGACAGCTTTATGTAGTACAACAATTCTTTATTTCAGATCCTCAGACAGTTCTTTGCCATGTGCACCAATTTTAAATTCAAGGACCCCGTATGGGTGTGAGGCAAAAATACCAAAATTTAACACCCCGTTCCCATCCCCACCTAAGACCCTTTTAACGGGAGTCACATTACATGATGGAGGAAAAATGGTAAATTGAGAACGATTTGTCTGTTTTCACTTAGAGGTGTACTCCCTTTTGTTGTCACTTAGGGGTGAACTCACTTTTTTTGCCAGCGGGTTAGACATTGATGACTGTGTGTTGAGTTATTTTGGGGGGGCGCACCAAATTTATGTTGTTATACAAGCTGCAAACTGACTACTTTACCTTGTATCAAAGTGTCAAATCTTCAGTGTTATCTCGTGAAAAGCTATAACACCATATTTACAAAAATGTGAGGGATGTGCTGACTTTTATGAGACACTGATATGTAAAAATGTATGTATTGTATGTATAAACCACACCACACATATTAAAATTTTATTAAAAATACATACAGGCCCGTCCCGACAAAACAAGTTCTGGATTTACCCCCGTCCCCTAGTTAAAAAAACGGGATTTTGGGCACTGGCATTTGTAGTTCCCATGCTCCACAGCGATAGTGCTGTGGAACTACAAGTTCCAGCATGCCAAGCCCATGGGTGAAAATTTGGGGTGAAATCTTCTTAACAGGGCAGGACAAAAAAAACAAATTAAAAAAACTCTTCCCTGCAGATCCAAAATGGGAAAAAAAATTTTCGTGTGGAGTTGCATTTTTTAAAATGTATCTGTTTAAATTAATACAAATTAACTTAAAAACAAACCTACGTCCCTATCCTGTTCAAAACCGGGGGGGACTGCCTGTTATATACATTTTTTATTATACATGTCCCCCTGCTTGATAAAACTTAAAACCCTTTTGTGTTTTTTTTAAAATGTGTGTTATATTTACTATATTTATTATTCTATATATAATATTATATTATATATATATATTGTAAAAAAAAATGCAACAGGTTGGAAGCTTTTTCTTTCGATTTTAGGCTTACAAATCTACCTTGTATTCATGGAATAACAACCCTTTCCGACAGCTTGCATAGACATTGAGGTGTGTGCGTCACTATAGTCTTCTGGAGTAAATGCTTTTCAGTCGCCGATTGTTAATATTACGAAATTTATTAAACCCCTTCAAGATTTCATGTTCAGATTGAAAAATCAGTCCCCCACAAAGCCTGGGCCCATGGAAAATGTATCACTTCTTTTCCAAAAAACTTCATGATGTAATGTGATTACACAAAGTAATAATATAGCAAATGAAATGAATGACAAGAAATATATTACTCTTAATCAATTTCTTGCTTCACTTGAGGGAACACCCAGTGATGGGAGTAGTTACATTATTTTTGGAATTAAGTTTTATACAAGGTTGTTAATGGGGGCCCCCTCCCCCATTTTTTTAAACGCCCTTTCTGGGTTATGGCTTATCCTTGTAATGTAATGTAATATAGCATGCTATTATGGGAAAACACTTCTAAGACCCACACCTACCTCCAGAAAAGGGGTTTCTTGTGCAATGCCAGATTAGGTTGCCTGGGGCCACCCATTAGGGTTGATTTTTAGGGCCCACCAGTGGAGTTGGTTTTTTGGAGACTACCATTAAAGCTGTTTTTTGGGAGTGGAGTTTCTTCTTGAAGCCCTCCAGAAATGGAAAGTGGGCAGACGAAGACAGGTGCACGGTTTGGTGGAGATTTAAATATGTGTACAATCTAGGAGCGGAATAGTGATAACTGTCCCTAAGCTACAACTGACCTTTATACCGAAAGTGGCTTTAGGACCCAATGGCCAAGGTAGGGGGCCCAGTAGAAAAATAGGCAAAAAAAAACCCAAATTTATTTTCAAAAAATTCAAAGTCAAACTAGACCCAAAAAAATGAAAAAAGAAAAAAAGATATTCAGTCCAACGGCCTTAAATAACAAATAGGGGAGGACAAAGCAATCTCAGAACTAGACAAAATCCATTCTTCTATATTCTGTAATCAGGCCCCCACTTTCAGCTGAGCTTTATAGAGTCTCCTAATGAGCTCAGGTGCATGATCAGGTGAGCTGAAAAGCAAGGGTCCTGAGTAGTTGCCGTATAGCCACTCCAAACAAACACAGACAACGAGACAGACATAACGCAGAAACTCCTGGTGACCTAATAAGCAGGAGAGGACGAAATGGGTGGAGAGTACCTGCCATTTGTAACTTGCAAGCATCATGTAAATTTATAATTCATCACTTCAAGTAGCTTTCAGCAAAAAGGTAAAACAATGTTCTTTTGTTGGCAGTATAAAAACTACGGCCCAACGACTTGTTTTATGTTAACCAGGTCAAACCTGAAGAAGTGTTACATTAAGTAATGCGAAACTTGTTGTGGGGACATGTTCAGTAAAGAAATACTAGATTTACCTATGTACTTGAACCACTGAATCATGGATTTGCAGAACACTTCCTACCTATGACCGAATTTTGGACTGTCAACACTTTTTGTTCTACTGACCAAGATGGAGACAGTTGCACCCTCAAATGACCAAAAAAACAGAGATTGGGTTCATGTGGTGTTTTGTAAGCAAAAACCAGGAAAGAAACGTTGTACTCCTTCTGGGTTATGAGCTCTAAAGGTATGTTCACACGATGTACTGCGGCGCATACAGTACCACCGGCTCCATTGACATTCATTACTTGCGGCGCGAATAATTGACATGTCATTCATCTCCCCACACGTACAATACGATCGTATTGTACGCCCCGGGAGAGGAGCCATAATCAATAGTTCTCTATGAAAACTATGGATTACCGTAATTTCGGTGCGCATCTCGCCAATATTAGGCCGCAAATGCGTGCCGAAATTACGCCGTGTGAACATAGTCTAAGGCAAGCAAGATATTGGCGTGTATTAAAAGAGGCCTGGACTCGCGGGGCAAGGATGTACTATTACTACAGCATTGGTACAGCCTCACTTGGAATATGCTGTTCAGTTCTGGGCTCAAGTTTATAGAAAACATGTAATGGAGCTAGAGAGAGTGCAAAGACGAGCAACCAAACTTATAAGGGTAATGGAGCATCTTAGCTATGAGGAGAGGTTAGTAGAGTTGAACTTATTTAGTCGTGAGAAAAGACGGCTTCGGGGGGACATGATTAATTTATATAAATATATAAATGGTCCCTACAAAAAGTATGCAGAAAAATTATTTCATGTAAAGCCCCCTCAAAAGACCAGGAGACATTCCCTTCAGTGGAGAACAAAGGATTTTAACCCCCAGAGGGGGGAAAAGATTCTTCACTGTAAAAAATTTTGGAATAGCCGCCTGAGGAGCTGGTCAAAGCAGGAACAGGTGAGAGTTTCAAGAAAGACTTACATAACTACCTGACACTAAAGAATATGAATGCGTATGTAGCCATGTAAAATTCTGGATCCTGGCTGGTGGAGGCTCTGGGGTAAGAGATGGGGTCTCCCGGAGCGTTTGGTTCTTCCCTTGTGGGTTCCAGGGCTTTAAAACCAGTGGTGAGGCTGGGTTTAAATCCTTGTTTTTTTTCTCCCCTTACCACATTGTCCCCACCCTTGGTTGAACTTGATGGACATGTGTCTTTTTTCAACCGTACTAACTATGTAACCGATGCCAGGTTTTCGTTAACAAAAATACTGATACAAAAAATACAACTGAAAAAAGCACCATGTGAACGCAGCCATCCAAAGAAAAGTGAAGCAAATATATGGAATCACACTGAGGTATTGTTTTGCCAACTATTTGTGGGGTCGCATACGGCTTTAAAGAAGGCAACATCCAATGCTTTATTTATTTATTATATCAAGAATTTAATGTTAAAAATTAAAACTAAAGAAGATAGTGGATATTGTATATACTTTGAATTTAGATTATAAAGAAAAGGCACGCTTAATATTGGTTACAAAAGGCAAAGCACGCAAATATGGATTAAAAAAAAAAATTTTACATACCCTATATATGGGTAAAAGTTCATCAGGAATCTTATAAGCATATCTATCGGCATCAGCTGGTAAAAAGGGCCACCCCGAAGATAGAGGGGAAAATTCCTGAGATCAAACCGTGCAAGATGCCCCATATACAGGCCCAAGCTTCACCGGGGAATCTAATCGCATCATCTATCCAAAAATGCTGGGAGAAGCGGCCAGCGAAGATGAGAGATATCCCTGGGATCCACACTGTGGCTTGAGGCGTCCCTCTATAGCCCCAGGTCCAGCTTCTTCTAATTCGCAGAAACTTTCTTAGCTTATTCTTTTTGAAAAAAAAATGCGGTAACCCAATTTCGCAAGCTGACAGATCCGTCTTTTCCAGCATAAGGCCTTCCTCCCTTTGAATGGCCAGTTCTTAAGAGGTTAACCCAGCACTGGAAAAAAACCCATTCCTATTGAACAACCCCCCCAGCCCTGAAACCCCGGGTTTCCCCTGTCATCTCTAACCATGTGGGTGTTTATCTAGTTACAGCGTTCCCAAAAACAACGAGGCCCTGGGTAAAAAAACCCCCGTTTCAATTGCATCAGTAAAGAAATTAGGAAAAATTTACAGCTTAAGATCTATTATTCTTAAAGAGATACTGACAATATGGATTCCGGATGGTCAATAAATCTCTTAGCACTACAGGTATCTAAAATACAAAAGCAAATACACAAAATAATTACAGAAACTTTCCT
Organism: Phyllomedusa bahiana; assembly: GCA_025379985.1. Classification (NCBI taxonomy): domain Eukaryota; kingdom Metazoa; phylum Chordata; class Amphibia; order Anura; family Hylidae; genus Phyllomedusa; species Phyllomedusa bahiana. The sequence continues at coordinate 10,304 of JAODAL010039142.1, forward strand.
TTACTTGCTATCCTGGGCATGTGCAATGTAGTCAACAATGAGGAATGGTTTTTTGAGTTTCAATGACACCGGTCTGTCAAGGAGATCTTGAACTTCTGACTGGATTTATTGCTTCCTCTCTCCGCAAATAATGGCAATGTTCTCTTGTGCTTAATGAAGGACGGGGTCATAGAGGACGATAGATTCAGGCTTTTATGATTTATTCTTCTTTTTTGTAGCCTTCAGCATCTAACTTGATGAATAATCAGCCTGAGCTTGCACAGCTTAAAGGGGTTTTGCCACGAAGTAAAATTGACGTGGGTAGCGTGCAAATGAAATAACAAACATTTTCACCATTCGTTATTATTAAAAATTCGGCACCGTTTTTGTTTTAGCTGCTCCTTTAGTGATCCATTGTTTACAGCTCATCTCCGGGGGATACGACCAGGGCTGAGAGCTCCTCAGTTCTGGTCGCACATGCTCAGACATCACCGCTCCTCTCAGGCAGCTACTGAGTGTTCAACCCCAGGTGCTGTCACTCTACTCCCGTCCTCTGTGCTGCTTAGTAATTAGTCAAACAGTGCAAATAAATAAAAAAGAAACTCAATCAGGTCTGTGCATTGATAAAGAGAAATCAGATCCACAGGTTTGGTTCCTGCAGGGATTTGAACCTAGGACCCTTGTGCCTGGAGGCAAAAACTTTACCTCTCAGCTACTCACAATGCTTTACATAAACAGACCTTTCTTTGACTACAGAGAGGAAAGGCCTGGTGATGTCATCCTGCTGGGTCACATGATAGGCAATTCAAACAAATCACACACGCCCTCTTCTGAGCACACAGAGCTGAAGAACTGGATGCAGGAGGTATGAAATTATCGTGGCAAAACCCCTTTAAAGAGTGACTCTAAAAAAAAAACATCATTTTTTCAGTATGGGTATTGATACCTTAGTGGTAGCGGAGTATATCTGATATATTCTTTACCTTCTTTTCACCATTAAAGGGGTTAGCTTTAAAGAAGTCGGCAAAGATAAATAAAGATTATTACCACATACATTGCTGTTCTGATGTTGCTTCCCTTAAGAGCTAGAGCAGTTCCTATCTCCTGCTTGTGTACATAAGCTTCCCTAGGTTACCAACCACCTCTCTGCATTAGCAGTGGCTGGAATGGAGATGATGTCATTCCTTGCTGTGTCTTATAAGCAGCACAAAAACTCATTTCTTTGTCAGTAAGAAACGTTCACCCTTTAGCTCTGCATGGTTGTGTTGTGTTGTGAAAATCCTTCCATCACTAATGTCCTTCTAACAGGCTCAGCTCGGAAACGCAGAGATGAAATGTCAGTCACTGCTGTAGAACTGCTCACAGTCTGAACTGAAAGTGGGAGTCTGAAGCTGTAGAACTAACCAAAGCCTGAACAGGAAGTGGGAGTCTGAAGCTGTAGAACCACCCACAGGTTGAACAGGAAGTGGCAGCCTGAAGCTGGGAAACCACCCACAGCCTGAACAGGAAGTGGGAGCCTGAAGCTGCAGAACCATCCACAGCCTGAACAGGAAGCGGGAGTCTGAAGCTGTAGAACCACCCACAGGTTGAACAGGAAGTAGGAGGCTGAAGCTGTAGAACTACACACAGCCTGAACAGGAAGTGGGAGCATGAAGCTGAAGAACCACCCACAGCTTGAACAGGAAGTGGGAGCCTGAAGCTGTAGAACTGCTCACAGCCTGAACAGGAAGTGGGCTCCTGAAGCTGTGGAACCACCCACAGCCTGAACAGGAAGCGGGAGTCTAAAGCTGTAGAACCACCCACAGGTTGAAGAGGAAGTGGGAGACTGAAGCTGCAGAATCGTCCCCAGCCTGAACAGGCAGTGGGAGCATGAAGCTGTAAAATTGGCCAAAGCCTTAAGTTAGCTATGAAGAGCAGGCTTGGTGAAACAGCCTGATAGTAAAACCACTTTAATTTTCTGCCTTGAGAACATTTTTAAGTTAAAAGTGGTATTGCCATTTCATTTATTAGTTCTACACATGTAGGCAAGGGCAAATAAAAATTATTACCAAACACATTGCTGTTCTGATTTTGCTTCTCTTCAGAGTTAGAAAACAACCTACAGCAAAACTAGCAGGCACACAACACGTTGCAAATAGTAGCTTTGGAAGAAACCAAAACCAAATTGTAACAAAGAGAAAAACAACACATTTAAAAATCAAATAAATATTTTATTAATTGAAAAAGAAAGAAAAAAAAACACGAAAAAAGAATGGATTACGCTACCACCACTGGATAATTACATAAATAATAACAAAATACAATAAATATATACATAGAGAAAAGTGATCAATTTTATGAAGATTAGAAATAATACTTGACCTAAGTAGAGGGAGTTTTGAGACGCCATTTCACTTACGCTTCTTCCGGAGTTATGCAAAATGACCTCGGGTCTCAACGCTCCCACTGTTACCACTACTTAGGTCAAGTATTATTTCTAATCTTCATAAAATTGATCACTTTTCTCTATGTATATATTTATTGTATTTTCTTCTTATCCAGTGGTGGTAGCGTAATCCATCTTAGGTGATCCCTGTCTTTTTTCTTTCTTCATGATTTTTACACTTTCTTTTTTAATTTAATAAAATATTTATTTGATTTTTAAATGTGAGGGTTTTCTCTTTGTTCTTCAGAGTTAGAGCAGATCTCTTCTCCTTCTTTTGTACATAAGCTTCCCTAGTTACCGGCCACCTCCCTCTGTTTTAATGGGCTGAAACAGCAGCAGGATGGTGATGTCACTCCCTGCTGTGTGTTATCTTTAAGACAGAGCTTGTTTACATAACGTACTGAAAATTTCACCTTTCCTGTTCAGGCTGTGGGAGGTTCTGCAGCTTCAGAATCCCACTTCCTGTTCAGGCTACTACTTCCTGTTCAGGCTGTGGGAGGATCTGCAGCTTCAGGCTCCCACTTCCTGTTCAGACTGTGAGTGGTTCTACAGCTTCATGCTCCCACTTCCTGTTCAGGCTGTGGGTGGTTCTACAGCTTCAGGATCCCACTTCCTGTTCTGGCTATGGGCGGTTTTACAGCTTCAGACTCCTACTTCCTGTTCAGCCTGTGGTTCTACAACAGTGATTGACATTTCAGCTCTGCAATTCCTAGCTGAGCCTGTTACAGTGACACGAGGTTTTACAACTGTAGTGCACAAGGCTACAGAGCTCTAATGTGTTAAAACTCATCAGTAACATAAACAAGCTCCTGTCATGGAGATAACAGGGAGTGACGTCACCATGGTCAGAGCAATAAGAGCAGAGAGAGATGGTCGGTAACCTAGGTGTCACGGATCACGCCGCGGGTCCCTGCCTTGGGCCGTCGACGTGTCGTGCCTTCCTGTGCTTACCTGTCCTGTCCTGTTCTGTTGCTTCCTGGGGTCCTGTGTGTGCTCTGTTCCTCTTAGGGCGCGCGCGCTGCAGCTTCCTGTCTTTTATAGGTTACTTGTCTCTGTCTACTTCCTCTTTACCTCTGACCCCTGCCTATAAGAGGAAGTTCCTGCCTCTGCTCTGGGTCAGTTCATTGCAGTCTGTTGCTGTCTCAGCTGCCTCCCATCTTGAGCTCCTGCCAGCATCTCAGGTCTGCTGTTGGAGACTTTAACCCCTGAGATGCTGGTCCAGTGTCTTTGTCATCTGAGCTCCTGGCCGTCCGTCCGTCCGTCGTGTCTGTGTCTCCTGTATCCTGCCGTGTTCCTGTCCTGTATGTGCTCTCCTGCTCCTGCCGTGTTCCCTGGTCTGTACCTGATGTGTTACTCGTCCAGTTCCTGCCGTATCCTGTGGTGCTATGTGTACGTTTAAACCCTCTGTATCCTGCTGTACATGTTCCTGTGTTCCAGTATTCCACCGCCTGGATTCCTGTCTTGCACCCCGGCTGTCACCCCTGTCTTGCACCCCTGCTGTCACCGCAGGTAGCCACATCAGGGGTAGCGACCTGGGGGTCCCGCAGCCAAGTCCATCCCGCTTTACGGCGGGCTCTGGTGAAGACCAGGGGCCCCTTAGACTCCGCTCCCTGGCGTGGTCCTCCAGCTACCACCTCGCCTGCGGTGATCACAGAGGATCCACACCCGGATGTCAGCGGTCGGCACCTCGGCATACGTCTGTCAGCGCCGCACCGTTACAGTATGAACTGACCATGGATCCCGCCGTGGTGACCCTGCCCTGGTCTAGAGCGTCTGCACTGGTTGCCTGGCTCATGGTCCGCCCAGAGTGTCAGTATCCCTGTCCGCTGGCTCATGGTTCGCCCAGAGTGTCGGTATCCCTGTCCGCTGGCTCATGGTTCGCCCAGAGTGTCGGTATCCCTGTCCGCTGGCTCATGGTTCGCCCAGAGTGTCGGTATCCCTGTCCGCTGGCTCATGGTGCGCCCAGAGTGTCGGTATCCCTGTCCGCTGGCTCATGGTCCGCCCAGAGTGTCAGTTTCCCTGTCCGCTGGCTCATGGTAAGCCCAGAGTGTCGGTATCCCTGTCCGCTGGCTCATAGTTCCGCCCAGAGTGTCATTATTCCTGTCCGCTGGCGCGTGGTTCCACCCAGAGTGTCAGTGTCCCTGTCCGCGGGCTCATGGTTCCGCCCAGAGTGTCAGTATCCCTGTACCGCTGGCTCATGGTCCGCCCAAAGTGTCAGTATCCTTGTCCGCTGGCTCATGGTCCGCCCAGAGTGTCGGTATCCCTGTCCGCTGGCTCATGGTTCACCAGAGTGTCAGTATCCTGTCCGCTGGCTCATGGTTCACCCAGAGTGTCAGTATCCCTGTCCGCTGGCTCATGGTTCCACCAGAGTGTCAGTATCCTGTCCGCTGGCTCAGGGTTTCGCCCAGAGTGTCGGTATCCCTGTCCGCTGGCTTCATGGTCCGCCCAGAGTGTCGTATCCCTGTCCGCTGCTCATGGTCCGCCAGAGTGTCAGTATCCTGTCCGCTGGCTCATGGTTCGCCCAGAGTGTCAGTATCCCTGTCCGCTGGCTCATGGTCCGCCCAGGTGTCAGTGTCCCTGTCGCCGGCTCATGGTTAAACCAGAGTGTCAGTTCCTGTCCGCTGGCTCATGGTTCGCCCAGAGTGTCGGTATCCCTGTCTGCTGGCTCATGGTTCGCCCAGAGTGTCAATCCTTTTCGCTGGCTCATGGTCCGCCCAGAGTGTCGGTATCCTGTCCGCTGGCTCATGGTCCGCCCAGAGTGTATCGGTTATCCCTGTCCGCTGGCTCATGGTCCGCCCAGAGTGTCAGTATCCCTGTCCGCTGGCTCATGGTACGCCCAGAGCGCCTGTTGCCTAGCTCATGGTACGCCCAGAGCTTCCGTTTGGCCTAGCTCATGGTCCAGCCCAGAGCTTCCGTGTGGCCTAGCTCATGGGCCAGCCCAGAGCTTCCGTGGGGCCTAGCGCATGGTCCAGCCCAGAGCTTTCGTTTGGCCTAGCTCATGGTCCAGCCCAGAGCTTCCGTTTGGCCTAGCTCATGGTCCAGCCCAGAGCTTCCGTTTGGCCTAGCTCATGGTCCAGCCCTGAGCGTCCGTCTGTTGCCTAGCTCATGGTCCAGCCCTGAGCGTCCGTCTGTTGCCTAGCTCATGGTCCCGCCCTGAGCGTCCGTCTGTTGCCTAGCTCATGGTCCAGCCCTGAGCGTCCGTCTGTTGCCTAGCTCATGGTCCAGCCCTGAGCGTCCGTCTGTTGCCTAGCTCATGGTCCAGCCCTGGGTTCCCCTCCATTTTGGCTAGTGCCCCATTTGTTTCCTCCCGTGCACTTCTTTATCTAGGTTTTTCCCTATACTGGCTATATTCAGCCCATACCTTGGTTTTGGGGTTGCCCCCGTAGAAGTTGCGGGCCCCTGACCTATGTGGAAAGCCATGTTTGTGATTTGGAGGCCCTGCCTTGGGCCGTCAACGTGTCGTGCCTTCCTGTGCTGTCCTGTCCTGTCCTGTTCTGTTGCTTCCTGGGGTCCTGTGTGTGCTCTGTTCCTGTTAGAGCGCGCGCGCTGCAGCTTCCTGTCTTTTATAGGTTACTTGTCTCTGTCTACTTCCTCTTTACCTCTGACCCCTGCCTATAAGAGGAAGTTCCTGCCTCTGCTCTGGGTCAGTTCATTGCAGTCTGTTGCTGTCTCAGCTGCTTCCCATCTTGAGCTCCTGCCAGCATCTCAGGTCTGCTGTTGGAGACTTTAACCCCTGAGATGCTGGTACAGTGTCTGTCATCTGAGCTCCTGGCCGTCCGTCCGTCGTGTCTGTGTCTCCTGTATCCTGCCGTGTTCCTGTCCTGTATGTGCTCTCCTGCTCCTGCCGTGTTCCCTGGTCTGTACCTGATGTGTTACCCGTCCAGTTCCTGCCGTATCCTGTGGTGCTATGTGTACGTTTAACCCTCCTGTATCCTGCTGTACATGTTCCTGTGTTCCAGTATTCCACCGCCTGGATTCCTATCTTGCACCCTGGCTGTCACCCCTGTCTTGCACCCCGGCTGTCACCGCAGGTAGCCACGTCAGGGGTAGCGACCTGGGGGTCCCGCAGCCAAGTCCATCCCGCTTTGCGGCGGGCTCTGGCGAAGACCAGGGGCCCCTTTCACTCCGCTCCCTGGCATGGTCCTTCAGCTACCACCTCGCCTGCGGTGATCACAGAGGATCCACACCCGGATGTCAGCGGTCGGCGCCTCGGCATACGTCTGTCAGCGCCGCACCGTTACACTAGGGAAGCTTGTGTACACAAGCAATAGATAATATCTCTAACTACTAAACAAAGCAAAATCAGAACAGCAATGTATTTTGTAATAGTCTTTATTTACCCTTGCCCATAGCTAATTATTGTGGTGAGAAAACCCCTTTGAAAAGGACCTGTGACATCTCCTGACTTGTCCGTATTAGTGAATCCTTGAATCCCCCATAAAATAACAATTCTAGCCCATCCTTTCTTACAGCTCATTATTGTGACGTTCCTCTCTTATCCCTCCTACAAATGAAACCGACAACTAAATGTTACCACTCCCCCTGACAAAGGGGTTGGTCCTTAAATAGTCTGGCACTGTGAGCTGACATTGAACAATATCAGAGAGTGTAAGGACACCCCCCTAATTGCTAACACCCCTTTGTCAATTTTTTCATACATTTACTACAGGAATCAAAGAGGAACAGCACAACCCAGAGATCCGAAAATCAATGCTACCTAATTGTATTATACATGCATGGGACTATTAATATAATTGTATTTATGAATGATTATATGTAGCCTAACTCCTACAGTCTGGTTACAGGCAATAGAGATACATGAAGGATTGAGGGAACATGCAGAACTCATGAAGGCTAAATACAGCAGTGCACAGCGAGAGCGGGATGTCCTGGAGCTACACATCGCATCACTTCATTCTGGACTCCATCAAGCAAAACTTACATCCAAGGGACTGGAAAAGGAGTGCGTCAAGCTCCAGTCACAAATAGCAGCGAATAGAAATGTGAGTATAACCCGTCCCTATTTATTACCCCACTGCTAGGTAGGGGGAGTATAGGATTCAGAACAACTTATGTTATCTTTGAGTATAGGATTCAGAACAACTTATATTATCTTTGAGTATAGGATTCAGAACAATTTATATTATTTTTGAGTATAGGATTCAGAACAACCTATATTATCTAGTCTTAGGAATACTCTAAAGTGGGGCCGCCCCTGTCGAGGCGATTACCCCACTGCTAGGCAGGGGGAGTATAGTATTCAGAACAAGTTATATTATGTTTGAGTATAAGATTCAGAAAAACCTATATTATTTAGTTTTAGGATTACTCTAAAGTGGGGCCGCCCCTTTCGAGGCGATTACCCCGCTACTAGGTAGGGGGAGTATAGGATTCAGAACAACTTATGTTACCTTTGAGTATAGGATTCAGAACAACTTATGTTATCTTTGAATATAGGATTCATAACAATTTATATTATTTTTGAGTATAGGGTTCAGAACAACTTATATTATCTAGTCTTAGGATTACTCTAAAGTGGGGCTGCCCCTGTCAAGGCGATTACCCCACTGCTAGGTAGGGGGAGTATAGGATTCAGAACAACTTATATTATTTTTGAGTATAGGATTCAGAACCTATATTATCTAGTCTTAGGATTACTCTAAAGTGGGGCTGCCCCTGTCGGGGCGATTACCCCACTGCTAGGTAGGGGGAGTATAGGATTCAGAACAATTTATATTATCTAGTCTTAGGATTACTCTAAAGTGGGGCCGCCCCTTTCGGGGCGATTACCCTGCTGCTAGGTAGGGGGAGTATGGGATTCAGAACAACTTATGTTATCTTTGAGTATAGGATTCAGAACAACTTATATTATCTTGGCTCTCCCTCTGACCTGTGTATATGGCCAAGAAGGTGTGTATATTGGACCCTTAAAGGGGTCCTCACCTAACAGGCTGACACTCCCCTCTTGAGACTTGAAAAGGGGGCGTTGTGTTTCGGTGTTTAAAAAAACAAATACCTCCTCTGTGATGTCATCGCTCCACCTCCCATGCATGCTCCTGATACTCAGTCTCTGTAGTTGAGCAAACATGTTATTTGGCTAATCCACAGGGGATAACTTTATGTCTGCCCCTCACCTCCTGTCTCTTTCCCCCTCCTTGTAGATTGTAAGCCCTCCGGGTAGGGTCCTCTCTCCCTCTGTCGTGCCAATTGTCATTATCCCTTATCACTGGACTCGTTTGACTTATGTAATGTCTGTAACCCCCCTCGAATCTACACCGCCCTGGAATCAATGGCGCTTTAAAATAAATAATAATAATAATTGTGCACAAGTTTCTCCCTCTTATCTGCTCAGGAGAGAAGATAAGCTCTGAGCAGGCAGCATCTTTCATTTGTTCACTAACTGCTGCAGGGGGGAGAAGAGGGCTGAGCAGGGAGCGTCTACATGTTTACTCAGATAATTACATTACAACTAGTGGATTCTCTTTACAGGAGACAAAGGATCTTTTCTCCCCAGTCCCTTCAAAGCTCATTCATGTTCCCTGCCATCAAATAAGAAGTGCAAACACGGCACGGCCAGATCAGCTCCTGGTCGTGTCTAATGTAAACTGTAGGAAACTAAGGGCATCTTTGTTAGCCTGTAGATCTCACAGGCTTCACTTTTTGTAATGACATATATTTAGAAAAAGTGATTAAATACCCATTTTGGAGGATCCCACGTCAACATTAGATTGTGGCAAAACCCCTTTAAAAGTGAATTAGAATATGTGACATGCAAAGGCGTAACTTCAAGTCTTGGGCCCTAGTGCAAAAAGTGAAATGACGCACCCCCAGTTACCATGCCCTATTTACAATACTGGTGTCTTCTTATGTGGCAGAAGGGCTTTTGGGCCCCCTCAGGTTACAGGACCCGATAGCGATTGCTACCGCTGCACTCCATGTAGCTACGCCCCTGGTGACATGTATAGATGACGTGAATCACATATAATTCTTGGATTATTCCACTATGACAAGATTATTAAATTAATATTTTGTGTGATGTGAATATAAGATGACACCTACCTTACTGGGCTATCACTCAAACTTATTTGCCACATCAACATTATGGTTACACTCAAGCTGAAATTCCAGGGCCTTGGAGGGTGGCAAAGGGGCCAGGGTAGCGCTATCAGAGCTGTGCCACCAACTGTAAGTGTGGAGGTTCTTGGCAAAGCTCTGAATCCAAGATGGCGCCGCTCCCTTCGCCAGTGCCACCACCTCTACCAAGCCTTGGCTGCATCCTACGTTGAAAGTGGAGAGTCGGCCTTTCTGTGTCCGGATTTTGCCCACCCCTGCTTGCTGTGTCTAGGCTCTCACAGGCCACGTATAATTGTCATGGTTGTGGGAGCTCGGTACATACTGTAATGGATATTACGGGTCAGTGCGTAATGTAACAACCATAGCCTGGTATTGTGGATCCTCTGGGCCACCGCAAACATAGATGGTAAAAGTGGAGACCACATCAAGCAGTGGAGCCTAATGGGCCCCCGGTCTTCACCGGAGCCCACCGCAAGGCTGGACGTGTTTAGCTGTAGGGTATCTCCAGGCCGCTACACCGGACGTGGCTATTTGTGCTGCACAGACCTCATTGAGGTTTCTTTTTATTATTTGCACTGTTTGACTTATTAGTCCAAGTTTGGCGCATTAAGCTCTATGTAATGCGCCAAAAATGTGTCGTATTCTACACTCTCAGAATCTCATAATCCGAGCATTGAAACATTAAGAGGGCGACATGTATGAATTCGAATGCATACTTTTTTTTTACTTGGCGCCGACACCACAGTTCTAAATAGATATAGAAGAATGCAGAATACGACAGATTTTTGGCGCATTACATAGAGCTTAGTGCGCCAAGTTTGGCGCATTAAGCGCTATGCCCATATAAAGTTCGGCGCATTAAGCTCTATGTAATGCGCCAAAAATCTGTCGTATTCTAAACTCTTCTATATCTATTTAGAACTGTGGTGTCGGCGCCAAGTTAAAAAAAAGTACGCATTCGAATTCATACATGTCACCCCCTGTTTCCCCGAAAATAAGACACTCCCGAAAATAAGGCACAGTGCTTTTTTTTTTATGCAATTCAGAGTTTGGCTGCTTATGCTGATGTTCAACAATAAATGTGAATTATTGTTCATAGAAAAAAAAAAACATCCCCTAAAAATAAGTCTTAGGTCGACTTTAGGAGCAAAAATTAATATAAGACGCTGTCTTATTTTCGGGGAAACAGGGTATATAGCGTCCCTTTTTTTTTACAGAACAAATTTTATTTTCTAATTACACCATTTTGAGGTGCATATAACTTAAAGGGCTTTTGCCACGATCTCATTTCATACCTCCTGTATCCGGCTCTTCAGCTCTGTGTGCTCAGAAGGGGGCGTGTGTGATTTGTTTGAATTGCAGATCATGTGACCCAGCAGGATGACATCACTAGGTAGCTCAGAGGTAACATTTTTGCTTTACAGCACAAGGGTCCTTGGTTCAAATCCCTGCAGGAACTAAACCTGTGGATTTTTTTTCCCTCTTTATTACTGCACAGACCTGATTGAGGTTTCTTTTTATTTATTTGCACTGTCTGCCTAATTACTAACTAGTCCAAAGTACAGGAGTAGAATGACAGCACCCGGGGTCTGAACACTCAGTAGCTGCCTGAGAGGAGAGGTGATGTCTGAGCATGGGCGGCCAGGACTGAGAAGCTCTCATCACTGGTCGTATCCCCTGGAGACGAGCTGTAAACAATGGATCACTAAAGGATCAGCTAAAACAGAAACGGTGCAGAATTTTTAATAATAATGAATGGTGAAAATGTTTATTTAATTTTCATACTTCCCACGTCAATTTTACTTTGTGGCAAAACCCCTTTAAGGGCCGTTCACATAGCTTTTTTACACCCTGTCTGTGGTATCCATTGGGGTACCGTAGAAAAAAGGTACTCTGATAGTTACCACAGTCCCACAGGGATCACTATAGCAAATAGAGTCTTCCATGGACGACGTTTGCTCTATTTCCCGGCAGTGTACGATCATCCTGTGGGAGTAGACTACTTTTCTATGCAGGGTATATCGCTGGGAAATAGAGCATATGTAGTCCACATCCTCTATTGATCCCTATGGAGTCCCGGAGACTATGTTGTGGTACCCTTTTTCACAATATCCTAACGGACACCACAATTGTGGTGTAAAACTTTAGGCCACATGTATGAAACGGGATTGGTCTAAAACTCACTTTTTTCCCAATAGGTTTCTATGGGGAAAAAAGTGAGTTTTAGACCAAAACCATTTCATACATGTGGCCAAAAGGGTGAGTATGAGTGACCCTAAGGGTGCGTTCACACGGCAAAGAGCAAATACTGGTCTGTTTCTCTGACTGATAATTAGTATTTTTTTTGGCATGTAGGGGGATGACTTTTATCTGAGGTTTGAGGTTTCAAGCCGTCCCCCTTCGCACCAACATGTTCAAGTTCCGCCCAAAAACTAGGCAGAAGAATGAACATGTTCTTAGTTTTTCATTACGCCACCGGTGTAAAAAAAAAAAATCTGGTGGAAAATCCGTGCAGTGGGGACTGCGGCACGGATTTTCTATTTATGTCAATGTAAAAGGTTGTAGAAGAGTGAAGAAATCAGGCGATACCTTTTAGAGGCTAACTGAGTATTTGATAGTTAGCTTTCGAGAGTACTAGCTCTCTTCTTCAGACTGATGTTATACAACAAACTAAAAATACACAGACTTTTTATACACAAAAGACATGGACCTTCAAAGGAACTTGGAATTCTTAAAAATAGCAAAATGCAATAAAGTTAGCAGTTATTTACAACGGTCAAAAAAATAAACAGTCTGGAAACTTGTGAGGCGTGACAATTTTTCTTATTATTTGCAATCAGGGAGATTTTTTGCTTCACATTTCAACATAGTTTGACATGAAGCTGCTATGAATTTTCAATCCATTTTGCAGAGTTTTAAATTTTTCCCAAAATTTATTTTCCCCTTCCTTCCTCTCCCTCTGAGTCTTAAAATGCCCCATTAAGACTGTAACCTGCAAATCTTCCATGGAGTGACAAAAGACCTGGACCTTCAAAGGATCTTAGAGTTCTTAAAAATAACAAATAAATGCAATATAAGTAGAGCAGTTATTTACAAAAGGTCAAAAAATAAACAGTCTGGAAACTTGTGAGGCGTGACAGGAGGGATCAGTAATTATTTATCTTATCTATTTGCAATCAAGGGAGATTTGTTGCTCTCACAGTTCACAGTTCAATGTAAAAAGTTGACAGTCACTTTACCGACGGCTATCAAATCCGAAAAACATCTCTAAAACCGACTGAAAACCTGTGCCGTGGGGACAAGCCCTAATTTTTTAATTTTAATACATTTTTCAGAGAGGAATGGGAAAAAAAATCTAATTTAACCATTCATTTTCTAGGAAAAGTACCATAATAACCTTGATTCTCTGGATCAGTATAATTACGGCAATAACAACATTATGTAGTTTTCAGAGTCTTTTCTTTTACACAACAAAATCACTTTAAAAAAAAAAGTGACATGGCACCTGCCAAAATCTGCGTTCCAAAAAACAAATAGTGCTTCCTCCCTTGTACGTCCTGTCATGCACCCAAACAGCAGTTTATACCCACATATAGGGTATTGCCAAACTAGGAGGAAATTGCGTAACTAAATTTTGTGGTGCTTTTTTTCAGGATCCCTTGTAAAATGAAACATTTTCAGCTAAAGTTGCAGATTGTTGGGAAAAAATTTTTTTTTTCATTTTCACAGCCTAACACTAAAAAAAATTGTGAAACTACCTGTGGGGTCGATATACTCACTGCACCCCTGGATATATTCCTTAAGGGGTGTAGTTTCCAATAGGAGGTCATTTTAGGGGTGATTATTAAGTTTTAGCACCTCAGGGTGTCCACTAATCTGAAATGGCGCCTGCTTAAAATTGTACTGAAAATGAGACCCCAAAGTCTCTAAAAACAGCAGAATTGGTGGAATCGATATTGAGTTGTATTTCCCTGGCCACATTTACCGTATTCTTGTGAATAATGGATAGAAATTGAAAATCTACAAAGAAAGTGACATTTTGAAATTTCACCTCCACTTTGCTTTAATTTCTGTGAAAAACCTAAATGGTTAACAAACTTCCTAAACACTGTTTTAAATACTATAAGGAGTGCAGTTTCTTAGATGAATTCATTAAGGGGGTATCTAACATACAGGTCCCTAAAAGTAACGTCACAACTGGACTGGTCCCTAAAAAAAATCTGTGTTGTGAATTTTCTTGAAAATGTAAAAAATTACTATTAAATTTCGAAGCCCCCTAATGTCGTAAAGAAAAAGACATTTAAAAAATGATGCCTACTTATAGTAGACATATGGTATATGCTAGCTATAAACTATTTTGAGTGGAATAACTGTCTTACACGCAGAAAGTTTTGAAGTTTGAACATTTTCCAAAATTTTCACAATATTTTGATATTTTCACAAATAAACAAGGGTTTTGTGAAAAATTACTACTAAATTTTGAAGCCCCCTAATGTCTAAAAAAAATAAACATTTAAAAAATTATGCCAACCTACAGTAGACATATGATATATGCTAGCTATAAACTTTTTTGAGTGGAATAATTGTCTTACACGCAGAAAGTTTTGAAGTTTGAACATTTTCCAAAATTTTCACGATATTTTGATATTTTTCACAAATAAACATGGATTGATGGACCAAAATTTCTTACTAACTTAAAGCACAATGTGTCATGAGAAAACAGTCTTTGAGTGACTTGGATAGGTAAAAGTGTCAAAAAGTTATTCTCACTTAAAATGTCACATGTTAAGATATCAAAAATGGGGCTCTGTCAGGAAGGTCAAATCTGACTGCGGTGGTAAGGGGTTAATTTCTGTGAAATACCTAATGGGCTACCAAACTTCCTAAACACTGTTTTAAATACTTTAGGGAGTGCAGTTTCTTAGATGGAGTCATTTATGGGGATATATAACATACAGGCCCCTCAAAGCCACGTCAGAACTGGTCTGGTCCCTAAAAAATGTATATTGCAAATTTCCTTGAAAATGTGAAAAATTACTACTAAATTTCTAAGCCCCCTAATGTCAGAAAAAAAGACATTAAAAAAATGATGCCAACCTACAGTAGACATATGGTAGATGCTAGTTATAAACTATTTTGAGTGTAATAACTATCTGTCTTACACAGAAACATTTCTGAAATTTGAAAATTTCTAATTTTTCAAAATTTTCTTAACATTTTGATATTTGTCACAAATAAACCAGGGTTGTATGGACCAAAATTTCTTGCTAACTTAAAGGGGTTGTCTGGCTACAAAGAATAGCTTTCAAAATGTAGGGAACACTAAATGAAGACGTTTTCCAAATTTATTGCATTGTTCATCTTTTATTGTTAAGGAGCTACAAATGATTTTATCACCTTCTGAGGGCTTTCTAGTTTCCCAAGTGACCGACCTGTGTACTCCTTCTTCACCCCTGCTGTTTGTTCCATCTGATAGCAGGGAGTGACGTCATCACACAGGTCATGGCCAACAGTGAGCGCTTTTGTGTTATCTGATCTTTCAGACAAAAGACAGTAATTACTCTACTGTTTACATTAGCTCAGAAACTTCTCCAGACCTCAGAGAAGGTAATTTAGCTAATCTAGACTAAAACAGAGAGTTCTGAATACAAGGAGCTCATATGCTTATTACAGACAGCTTGATCAGGAAGAGTGACAGAGCAAAGCAGCATTATTTCATTCATGCATCCTATGAAACTTTGAGATGAGACAACCCCTTTAAAGCACAATGAGTCATAAGAAAACCGTCTCTGAATCACATGGATAGGTAAAAGCATCAAAAAGTTATTCTTACATAAAGTGACACATGTCAGATTTAAAAAATGGGGCTCTGACAGGAAGGTGAAAACTGTCTGCAGCGGTAAGGGGTTAAAACCCATTGGCACCCTGCGATCACTGAAAGAGTGACCCCTCTCTTGCCCTGAAACCACCTAGATGCCAAAGTCACTAACAACTGTAGCATCTAAGGTGTTAAATGGCTGGGATCTGAACTTTTTTCTGATGCCGGTTGTCATTAGATAGTCGATACACTGCTTCACCTAAGTACTAATTTAGATCAGACTTAAATCATCTGGTAAGGGTATTCACTTTGGTTTTCTAATTAGCTTAGTGCGCTTGAGAAAGAAGAGTCAAAACACACAGAAGAAGTTTTCAGTGTCCAGGGAATCTGCATTCAGAGGTTATTGGTGTAATTTTTATAGTGGGAAGTGCCGATTGTGAAATTAAGAAATAGTCCTAGGCATTCTGTAGAAGGTAGTCCCACATTTATGTATAAAGGGGTATTTCTGTGTAGATTATATTATGAAAGGGGAACATCTCTCCTTGAAGAGAGCACCAAATTGGTGTGCACAGTTTTGAGTTGCCTTTTTGCCCTCTACTAAGCACCTGCATATCACAAGGCATTATGGAAAAAGAGCTGAGAAGCTCAAGCGCCATCTATTGGATGTAAGAAATCCTCAATTCGCTTTTGACCCACTGAAAGCAAAAGGGATATTAGCCAAGCCAGTATCACTCATCTGCATAGAGCGCTGTTTCGGGATTTTTGTCCCTCATCAGTGCAGAGCAGAGGAATACTGGCTGGCTGGGTGGGAGGCAATAAGTGGCTCAGAAAGGGGAACATCTCTCCTTGAGGAGAGCACCAAATTGGTGTGTAGAGTTTTGAGTTGCCTTTTTGCCCTCTACTAAGCATCTGCATCCATGTTATATTCCAATAGAGGGCGCTTGATCTTCTCAGCTCCTTTCCCATAATGCCTTGTGATACGCAGATGCTTAGTAGAGCAGAGTTGCCTTTTTGCCCTCTACTAAGCATCTGCATATCACAAGACATTATGGGAAAGGAGCTGAGAAGCTCAAGCGCCCTCTGTTGGATGTAACATGGATGCAGATGCTTAGTAGAGGGCAAAAAGGCAACTTAAAACTCTACACACCAATTTGGTGCTCTCCTCAAGGAGAGATGTTCCCCTTTCTGAGCCACTCATTGCCTCCCACCCAGCCAGCATCGCTCTGCTCTGATTAGGGACAAAAATCCAGAAAAAAGCGCTGTATGCAGATGAGTGATACTGGCTTGGCTAATATCCCTTTTGCTTTCTCAAGACTCAGTGGGTCAAAAGCGAATTGAGGATTTGTTACATCCAATAGAGGGCACTTGAGCTTCTCAGCTCCATTCCCATAATAGATTATATTATATTAATTATCTCAATCTTTATTTTAAAAACAGATCAATGAGAGTCTCCATCTTGAGGTGTCGGCGTTGAAGCAGCACAATCACATCCTGGAAAACGCTGTCAAGGGATCTGAGAGTGAAAAACAAGCTCTTCATGGACAAGTTGATAGTCTGCAAAAAGAAAAACAGATCTTGGCTTCTCAAAAGGATCTGCTGTTTGAAATTATGAAGAAAAAAGAAAAAAGGAAACATTCTGAAAAACTCCATAGAAGGTTCTTTAGATTCTCTGAATGATTTACTTGGATAATTGGAACAGAGACGTTTCGAGTGCAGGGTTTCCAAAAACACATACATCACAATACTTTCATTATACAGACTTTGCAATTTTTTCCATAGGGTGGGTTAGTGGTTAGTGATAGTATTCCTGTACTACTCCTGATGGTCTAGGGTGTTTTAGCAGGTAATATCTAGTATAAGGTGATGAAGAGGTTGAGTCCAAACAAATACAGGCAGTCCCCGGGTTACATACGGGTTAGGGACTGTAGGTTCGTTCTTAAGTTGAATTTGTATGTAAGTTGGAACCAGTATATATTTATGTATTGAGTACATGTATGGTATATATGTATGGTGTGTAATTATAGGCAGGTATATGTACCCAATAGACTGGATACACATGTAAATACAACCCAAAGCCGTAATAGACAGATATAGGCAGGTATATGTCCCATCATAGGCAGGTAGGCAGGTATATGTCCCCCATAGCAGGTATAGGCAGCTACATATCCCCCATAGCAGGTATAGGTAGGTACATGTCCCCTCATAGGCAGGTATAGGAAGGTATATGTCCCCCATAGCAGGTATATTTCCCCTCATAGGCAGATATAGGCTGGTATTTTTCCCTCATCTCAGGTATATGTCCCCTCCTAGGCAGGTTATAGGCAGGTATATGTCCCCCATAGCAGGTATAGGCAGGTATATGTTCCCTAATAGGCAAGTTATAGGCAGGTATATGTTCCCCATATCAGGTATATGTCCCCCATAGGCAGGTATATGTCCCCCATAGCAGGTAATAGGCAGGCATATGTCCCCCATAGGCAGGTATAGGCAGGTATATGTCCCCCATAGCAGGTAATAGGCAGGTATATGTCCCCCATGGCAGGTAATAGGCAGGTATATGTGCACCATAGTAGGTATATGTCCCCCATAGGCAGGTATAGGTCCCCCACAGGCAGGTATAGGCAGGTATATATCCCCCATAATCAGGTATAGCCAGGTATATGCCTCCCATAGGCACGTATATGTCCCCCATAGGCAGGTAATTGGCGTATATGTCCCTCATAGCAGGCAATAGGCAGGTATATGTCCCCCATAGCAGGTATATGTCCCCCATAGGCAGGTATATGTCCCCAATAGCAGGTATAGTCAGGTATAGGTCCCCTCATAGGCAGGTACAGACAGGTCTTATTAAAAAAAAAAAAAAAAACTCACCTCACTCCCCCACTGCTCCGTGGTTTACCTTGCGGTCTGTCTTCCGGCACAGGCATCACGCGCTGCCTGTGCCGGAGACTCCGGAAGGTCGCAGGTCTGCAGCCTTCCGAAGTTCTATTGTGGAGCAGGGAGGGCTCGCTCTCTGCTCCGCAATAGAGTCTTCCGCTGTTTGCGCTACGGGAGGAGTCGCATACAGCCGGAAGCGTTCCCCGCCAGTGCCCGGACGCGGAACGGAGAGTCAGCTGTATGCGCTCCCAGGAATCGCATACAGCTGCGAAGATCGCCGACAGTGCCCGGGCCACAGCAGCACCCGGATGCTGTCAGCTACTCGGGATTCAGTTGTACGTGACTCCCAGAGGAGTCCCGTACAGCTGAAGTGGCAGTGCCAGACTTGCGTCATTCCAATAGTCCCTGGCAGTCGGGGACTGCCTGTAATTTTATATTGCTTTAGTGTTTCTAATAGCTACATGCGCTTCTAATTATAGCATAACCTTTTTAGGATGTATTTGTTCGTGGGGCATTAACTCCTTAAGCCGAACAGTTGAAAATTACTTAATTACTACATTACCACAAAGAATAATTCCTTATAAAACATAACTTTATAATACTACACGTAAAAAATACATACAAAACACTAAAGAGACAACTACCCACACAATGGACACCATCCCTAAGTAACTAACCCTAAATGGATCCTTAGCGGTGAACTCGCCCCGAAAAGGGCGACCCCACACTTCTTGTACTTGTACACCCTAATCAACCCTAATCAAGACAGGTAGACTGTAAGGCAGCACTTATCTCAAAAAATAGATAAAGCACCTAGCATATATAATCCTATTACTCTGGACCACACAGCAGCATAGGTGTCATCAATAGTAGATATCTGTTTAGGATGATAAATGTATAATATACATAATGAAGATTTAGCTCACATATGGTACAAACATACTAGTACTTAATGACCTGCACATTTTTTTAGTTTTTGCCTCCTTGAGTTTCAACAGTCGTAACTTTTTTTTTATTTTTTTAAATGACGCAGTTGCATGGGCCCCGTTTTATGCGGGACAAGTTGTACTTTTTGTGGAAATAGTTTAAATTCATTTATAAATTATTGCAGAATTTTTTTTTTATTTTTAAAATTTATTTTTTTTTTAAATTTTTTACAGCATTCACATTTCACATTAATAACTCGTTAGATTAATTCTACAGGTTATTACGGTCGTGTGGATACCTAATATGTGTAGGTTTTTTTTTGTGCAATGTATGTACAATTATTATTTATTAAATATTTATTATTTATTTTATTTATTTTTTTCTACACTTTTTATGTTTTTTACATCTTTTAAATCCCATGAAGGGAGGACTGTTTTACTTTTTTTTTTTACACTTAGTAATGTATTAGCATATTCATATATGCTAATACATTATAATCTGTGTCAGTTTGACACAGGCAGCAGTCAGGGCAGCACACAGTGTGTCCTGATCTCTGGCATTTTACACAAACAGCCCTGGGGCCACTCTGGATACCCAGGGCTGACCATAAAGCCGTTTCCCGGGCTCCCAGTCGGGTCACTGGGAGTGCTGATCAACCGACAGAGCAGGGGAAAGTCCTTTGATTATGATGTGGTCACTGACCACAGCAATCAAAGGGTTAAGCGCCAGGGAGCGGAGGTCTACCCCCCGCTCCGCGGTGCTTGCAGAGTCTGCGCTGGGAACAGGGCTGTGAAATACAGCACTGCTGTGGGCCGGGAGCCGCAGACCCCCATGTCTGCAGCAACAAAAGACAACATCAAAAAGACATTACTGCAGACGAAATACCTGCATCGTCTGACGTCAGAATTCGGCGGGCGGTCGTTAAAGGGTCAAAGGGGTTTTCTCACCACAATGATTAGGTTTTAACATGTAGGGAAAGGAAAATGAAGATAAATACAATGCTGTCCTGATTTTGCTTTGATCAGGAGATAAGGAATATTTTATCTTCTCTTAGAGTAAACAGGTTTCTCTTAGTTACCGACCACCTTTCCCCACCGCTCCCTCCTCTGTCTCTTATCTGATTGCTCCACAATCTGCCCTGAGTCACTCCTTGCAGAGTCTTAACTCTGGCAATGGAGTTTCTTTACCTAATTAATGACAAGCTTTTACCCTTTAAAGCTGTTTAGCCTTGTGTACTTCACTTTATAAATCTCCTGCAGTTTTGTCACTATAACAGGAATAGCTAGGAACAACAGAGCTGATATGCCAATCACTGACCTACCCACAGCCTGAAGAGGAAATGTGAGTCTAAAGCTGGCTGTGGCTCTGTGAAACTGCAAGGCTAGGTCAGGGGTGCACAACCTTCTACCCACGAGCTGAATGCTGCTAGTTGCAGCCCCAGACTTGTTGTACAGAGACATGTTACAGTGGTTGGCCGCCACTAGGACCCAACTTCAGTTATGATGCATTGACATGAATTTGCCAGAGACCTTTTGCCAGTTAATAAAAACTATGACATCTGTTCTAAAAGGTCTGGGAAAAGAGCTGGAACTCTGCAGCGTCCTCTTATGGATGCAGCATTCCTCACAGTAGTACAAAAAGGGGGAGGTTTTTTCATTAGGGAGAGGCACCATGATGGTGTGTGGAAACTTATCGTCTTGAACGCTCCACTGAAATTTAAATATTCTAAAATGGTCATGGTAAAAGAGCTGCGATTCTGTAGCATTCCTCAAGCTGACTCACTGAGGGTTGCAATGTGAAAGGGATTAATAAAATTATGCCAGTTAATTCATCTGCAGACAGCTGTTTCGGTGTGTTGCCCCTCATCAGGGCAGATTAGGACACTGGCTGGCTAGGTATTGGAAAATGAGTGCGACTCAAAAAGGTTAAAGGGGTTTTCTCGCTACAAAGAAGAGCTTTCAAAATGTAGATAACACTAAATGAAGATATTTTCCAAATACATTGCTTTGTTCATCTTTTTTTGTTAAGGAGCTACAAATGATTTAACACCTTCTGAGCTCTATTTGGATCCCCCAGTGATCAACCTGTTTACTCTTTACCCACTGCTGTTTGTTCTATGTGATAGCAGGGGGTGAAGTCATCTCACAGGTCATGGCAGCTCTGTGCTGGCCAGCAGTAAAAAAAACTGTTTTTATCTGATCTTTCAGACAAAAGCCTGTAATTACTACTGTTTACTTTAGATAAATCTCCTGTTAGCAGTTCTGGAAAGCTTCTAAGCTAATCTAAACTAATTAGCAGACTGAAAACACGGAGTTGAATACAGGGTGTGAATGCACGGAGCTCGTATGCTAATTACAGACAGTCTGACCAGGAAGTGACAGGATGCATCTATGAAACTTTGAAGGGAGACATCCCCTTTAATGTTCCTCACTAGGGAGAAGCACCATATTTGTTGTTTGGAAACTTGAAGCCTTGGAAGCTCCACTGAAATTTAAATATTCTAGAAAGCTCATGGGAAAAAAGCTGAGACTTTACAGCACCATCTATTGGACATGGTGCCTCTGCCTAATGAGGAATGTTACCCCTTTTGAGCCACACTCATTGCCTCTCATCAGTGTTCTACTCTGCACTGCTGAGGGGCAACACCTTAAAACAGCTGTCTGCAGATGAATTAGATAACCTGGCTTTATTAATCCCTTTCACATTGCAAGACTCATTGAGTCAGATGTGTTTTGGGGAACATTACATCCAATAGAGGGAGCTCCTCTTTTACACGCACCAAGATTCAAGGACAACATAGTGAGGTGTGACTACAACGTAAGATCGCAATATTGTGTTGCAGAAATCACAACTAGTGATAGTAAATACTGTCATACAGAAATTTAGATGCAAACAGGAATGTTTGCCATTTACTGATAGCAAGCAAATATCCAGAAAGTAATGCAGAATTGCAACAGAAAGTATGTAGGGAAAATTTCATAACTTTTCAGTGTTTAAAGGGACTTTCTCACTTCAATAATTAGCTTTGAACATGTGGGAAAGGCAAATGAAGACTTTTACTAAATAGAGGAGCTAAATATGCTCATCACTGCTATAGAACCACCCACAGCCTGACCAGGCAATGAGATTCTGGAGCTGCTTGTGACTCAGCATGGTGAGAAAATCCCTTTAAGTTTTTTTTTTTTTTTTTTTTACAGAAAGGTAGAAATGTCTTCAATTAAACTATGTAGTAAACAGATACAATAAGGTTTCTTCTATAGTTAAAGGTGATGTATCGCTTTATCAGTTTTGTGTGTTTCATTTTTTTTTTCCATTTTTTCTAAAGCTCTGAAACCCCAGGGGCGTTTCTTCCCCTCCCACGGGTTTGTTTCTTAAAAAAAGGGGGGAAGACATCACCCCCCCCCTTTCACTTTTTAAAGCTCGCCCCAAGCGTGTGCCTCCCTCCTTCTCTGCCCTGAGCCCCACATGTCACTGTTTTCATTCCTTCTCCCTTTGCAGTCCTATTTTGGGTATCCCTACCACTGCCCTGCATTCAGTCAGCATTTTTTCTATAAACTCAGAGCACGATCTCTTTTTCCTCCACAGCTGGAGGTTTTTTACAGTTAAAAATCCAATCATCTAGGGGAACTCATCCAAGCAGCCCCGACCCTGTCTCAAACCTTCTAGTTTCCCAACCAGCAGCTTTGGGGGAACCCCGGGGCAAAAATTTCTGCGTTTTCTGATTTAGAAGCGGGCCGCTTTTTTTTTACTTTTGGAGCTGCTTGTGTGGCAGAGTAAAAATTTTCCCGGCCCCCCTTATTCTGAGTGAGAGAGGCGGGAAAACCCGGGGCTCCCGTGAAAAAGCCCGGGGGGCCAGACAGAATTTTAAATTAGTAACCCGCCCCCAAATGACAGGAAAAGGAGGGGGGAATTTTACCGAAAACTGGGGAACAGTTTTAAACAAAAAACCGAAGATAAGGCAACAGGAAAACAAGACATTTTTGCAAAAGACACCCCAAATTGCAAATTTTGCTTTTTTTCACTCACCCCTTTTTCTAAAGGGCCATTTAATGTAAGGGTCCAACCCTTTAAAGGGTTTAAATTTCCTGTTTTAAACTTTCAGGACCCCTGAAGTAACGCAGACAAATCCCTAAAATGGAAGAAGCTATCTTAGATCTACAGGTGGAAACTCATTTTCTGAGTTATCACAAACAGCGAGCTCGAGGCATTCCAGGAGGAGGAAGAGAAGAAAGGTGCATTCATATATCAGCATTTAGGCCATGGGTTACATGAAAATAGGGTTTTTGGAAGTGCCTTTCGCTCTATGTCCCCAAGCCCTCGGGTTTTTGATTTTTCCCGAATTTTCCAAAAGGGCCCCGGGGGGCCATAAATTTTCAATTTTTTTGCTCCATTTTCATTTTTTTGCCACATTCTGTTTTTAAATTACTACCGAAAGCAAACTGGGAAAAAGGTTTAATTCTGGTCCCTTTAGGCAAAAAAGGGCACAAAAAATCCCCCCCCCCCCCCACCCCAAGGGAAAAAATTCAACCAGGGTCATCCCCCTTTTTGCGCCCCCTTTATGCCTGGGTTTGAAGGGGGGTTTTGGGGGGGCCCCCCCCTTTTTTGTTCCCCAAACCTTTCCAAAATTCCGCCCCACGCCCCCCCAAAACAGGTCATTTTTTCCCAGGTTTCCCCCATAGAATGAAATGACCATAACTGTGCAATGCTAAGGGAAACCCCAAAAAACATAAACCTGTTGGTGGGCGTTAGGGAACGGAGTTGGGGACCCCTGCCCTAGACGGTTGTCAACCTCCAACTACCCGTCATCCTGGCCATGATTTCCAGAGCTTGCATTCATTTCATTGGTGGTCAGCCATAGACATTTCTGCCAAGAACAGGAATCGGGGGCTCCTCATTGACAAGATGAGTATCAGATACAGTCCCACCACCCATGTCTAAAATATGTCATAAAAAAGTTTCTTTGTAAAACCCTTCAAGAAGGTTTTTTTTTTAGGAAAAAACCTTTTTTTTTGGGGGGGTTTTTAGAGATAAACCCCAAACCCAGTGTCATACTGAGGTTTTATTTTTTTGGGCCCCCCCCTGGAAACTGATTCCCTTGGGGGCCCCAAGTTGGGGTTGATTTTTTAAACCACCAGTTGGGGTTGATTCTTGGGGCCCACCATGGAAGTTTGGGTTCTTGGGGCCACCAGTGGAGTTGTTCTTGGGGCCCACCAGTGAGTTTTAAATTTTGGAGCCACCGTGGAGTTAAATTCATGGGGCCCACCAGTGGAGGTTTTGGGATTCTTGGGGCCCACCAGTGGAGTTGATTCCGGGGGCCGCCAGTGGGTTAAAATTAAAGGGGTACTTCGGGTGGGGCCCCAGTTAGTGAAAATTTTTGGGGCTCACCGTGGAGTTGATTCTTTGGGGGGGACCAGTGGAGTGAAATTTTTGGGGCCCACCAAGGAAATTGATTCTTGGGGTCCCAAGGCAGGCCCCGGGGGTGAATTTTCCCCAAAATTTTTGGGGCCCACCATGGATTTTTATTCTTGGGGTTTCCCCCAAAGGGGAGTTGATTTTTTGGGGCCCACCAGGGGGGAGTTGATTTTCCCTTTTTTTAAAGGGCCCCCAATGGAGTTGATTCCCTTTGGGGGCCCCCCATGGATATCAGGGTTTTGGGGGGCCCCCATCCGATATCAGGGTTTTGTTTTTTTACTTTTCTATTTTTTTAAATTTGTTAGTTTTAGGGCCTTTATTCCCGTTTGTGAAGGTTTAATAGGGTAAAAGCCATCGGTGAGTTGGGGCCCCTTTTTTGGGGGGGGTTTCCCCCCCTGTTTTAATTTTAAAAGGGATTGGATTGTTCCCCCGGAAAAAAAGTGGAAATTTTTCATTCCTGGTTCCCTTTTTTTTAAAACCCCTTTTTAAAAAATTTCTTTAAGCCTTTTTAATTTTTTCCCTAAATTTTTGTTGGGTTTATTTAAAAACCCTTTTTCATTTAACATACATTAATTGCAGCCGTTTTTTTTGTTTTTTCCCCGGGGATTTTTTTCTTTTTAAAAAAAATTGGGGCCTTTTATTTTTTGGGGGGTATATTTAAAATTTTTTTTTTAAAATTTAAAGTTTTTTTAGCCAAAGGTTTTTTTCTTTTTTTAATTAAATTTTGGTTTATTAATTTTTTAATTTTTTTATTTTTGTTTACAAGGTTTTTTTTGGGTTTTTAGGGTTTTTTCCCACTTTGGGAAATTTTAATTTTTAGTTCCCACCAGGTGGAAATGGGTTTCATTTTGTGAACCCCCCAGGGATTGATTTTTTGGGGCCAAACCCGGGAGTTGGTTCTTTGGGCCCCCCCAGTGGAAATTGGTTCCCTTGGGGGGGGCCCCCAGGGGGGGGTTAAAACTTGGGCCCACCCCGTGGATTGATTTTTTGGGCCCCCCAGTGGGGGTTGATTCTTGGGGGCCACCAAAAGAGTTATTCTTGGGGCCCACCAGGGGAAGGGTTTGGGGATGTTTTTGGGGGGGCCCCACCAATGAGTTTGATTTCTTGGGGGCCCAAAAATGGAGTTGATTCTTAGGGCCCACCAGTGTATAACTAATGGGGGTCTAACTATCTGCAGGTGTTCTATATAATTACAGAAGGCATATATATCTAAAGAGGGCATGTATCCCACAGGGGGTTTATCTACCTACAGGTGCTCTAATACCCCCTACAGGAGTTTTTAATACCGATTTTACCTCCCACGGGGGGGTTACTGACCTACGGGGGGGGTTATTCCTGGGGGGTATTTTTTCCCCACAAACACTTTAAACCCATAAAGGGCATGTATACCTACTGAGGGAATTGTATACCTACAGGGGGCAAATAACCTACAGGGGTCTACCATCTACGGGGGCATTATACTTAAGGGCAAATTAAAACCCCAGGGGCCCCAAACCACGGGGCTGCATCCTACGGGGGGTACCTAACACAGGGGGGATTTTGGGAAATTCTGGAATATTGGTCTTGGGGGTTTTGGTTTTTTTTTCGGTGTTATTTGGTAAATGCAATTTATTATTTATGGGGTTTTATGATTTTAAAATTTGTTATGCTTTTTTTAATTTTAATTTTTATAAAAGGTATCATTCGGGGGCTGGGAGGGGGTGAGTGGACATATATCTTTAGACCTTTTACGTTCACCACTGGTGTCCTGGTGTCCTACTGCAATTAGGTGAGGGGGGCTCAGAAGCCCCAGCCCCCCACCTTGATTACAGGTTAGTGATGATGTCATCACACCAGTCTCTATTAGTTGAAGCAAGACTGGGCGGGGGCACTGTACAGGTGGTGGAAGCAGGAAGCGCAGTACAGTAGCTTTATTGTGGGGCGGGCCCTTAGAATCAACTCCTATGGTGGGCCCCTGACACCCCATTCTGACACTGTTTTTGTTGAATTAAATGGAATTTTATTGTTACAGATTTTGCTGCAAAATTGAATCCTGATTTATAACGTGTTGATTTTTGCTTTTAAATTTACATAATCTGTACTTTGTGATTTTGTGCAGAATTTAATAAAATAAATACTAAACAGCAAGAAATATCTGACAAGTCTTCTGTCTACAGGGGAAGAAACATGAGTTAGAAGAGGATCGCAGCTCTCAGAGCAATGACCGTCAGGACCGCGACAGGTACAGTGCGCTTTGTGGAGGCCTTTTTCTTAACTTTGTTTGTGTCTAAGTCTTTGTCTCCTTTGGACGCACATACAGTCGCAGGCTTCTGCTTAAAGGGGTTCCTTACCTCCTTTTCAGCTCAGGGGAGAATATAAACAAATCATGCTGAGTCATGAACCCTGCAGAGGTGAGAGGAAGGGGGTGAGCAGAGAGTGAGGAAGCAGGGAGCGTCTGCAATGTTTACTCAAATAATTACATTACAACAGTGGATTCTCCATACAGCAGACAGACTCATACACTGCACTTTCTCCACAGCCCCTTGAAAGCTCATTTATGTTCCCTGTCATCAGATAAGAAGTGCAAACACGCAAGCGCGGCCAGATCAGCTCCCTGTCAGCTCTCCTAGTCCTGTCTAATGTAAACTTTCAGGAAACTAGGGGGGACTGAGCAATGCTGTAGCTCTCTCAGGCTTCACTTTTTGTAATCACATATATTAAGAAAAGTGATTAAATACCCATTTTGGAGGATCCCACGTCAACATTACATCGTGGCAAAACCCCTTTAATATGCAGCCTTTAAAAATAGATTTAAAAAGTTTACAGTTTAGTAGTATTTAGCACAACTGATCTATAGTGGGCAGCACACATAAGGTGTACAGTGACAAGGTACAAGGCTCTCTCAACATTCAATATTCATTGGTTCCTGGATGACCATTGTATGATGAGAACATAACTTTATGGAAAACTGGGAATTGGTTCTAAAGTCCCAGAATATCACCAACATAATACAACATGGAGAGGAAAGAAAATGAAGCAGATACTAATCCAGATAAAGCGCGTCCTTCCATATAACACCAGAGAGAGCTGCTGGGAGCTGGAAATCACTTTCTAGGAGGAGGATGGGAGCTTCTTTGTACCAGAAGATAGGGTCCTTTTCTGGTGCCCAAAGGAGCTGCTCATCCTGGCACATGTAAGTAAAGTACAGGGCACTGTACTGTAGAGAGGCGCTATAGACCGCCAGTCACTGCATGCACCTCACTAATACATGTAAGAGCAGTACAGGACATTGTAGTACCCCACTGTACTGTAGAGAGGCGCTATAGACCGCCAGTCACTGCATGCACCTCACTAATACATTGAAGAGCAGTACAGGGGCATGTAGTACCGCACTGTACTGTAGAGAGGGGCTATAGACACCAATCACGCTGCACCTCACAAAACATCTAAAAGCAGTTCAGGGGCATGTAGTCCGCATTTGTATTGTGGAGGGGGCCCTTTGGCCCCAAACTGCATCACCTCACTAATACATGTAGGCAGTACAG
>JAODAL010039143.1:0-38338 GCA_025379985.1 Phyllomedusa bahiana
AATTTAAAAAAAAAAAACAAAGCATGGTGGGATTCCACCCTTTAATTTTAAAAATGGTTTTTCCCAAAATTTTAAACTCAAAAAAAACTTGAAAGTACAAAAAACTTTTTAAAAAAATTCCTCTAAATTTGTACAAGGGAGGAAACGGGAAAAAACTTCCAAATTAGGTTTTTTCAGAGGAAAAGGAGTATGGAGCACGGACAGATAACAAAGTACAAGACCTTTTCCCTCCCCACGTTAAATTAAAATGAAAAAAGAATGCCAAAAAAAAAAGGGCACCCGGGTGTAACAGGAGCTTTAAACCCCACCATTATTTCCAAGGGGAAGGGCTAAATTGGCCCACACCATAGGGAGGGGCCCAAGCGCCCCCCAGAAATTGTTTGGTGTACAGAGGAAGGTGGAGTTCTAAAACATTTCCCTTTTTCCGCACTCGGGCTTCAGCACGACAGTTTTTCGTTGTTTTGCGCCCATCAGGCAATTTTTCCCCCCTGCGTGTTAAAAGATGAGGACGCCAGCCGGGCGCTCACCCGCACCCAAAAAAAACCCCGGGGCCCCGGGGCATGCTGTGGCCAGGACAGGTAAAGTCCATGTCCAGTTCAACTAAAATGGTGGTTAAAAAGACCCCTTTTTTCCCCCGGCATTTTTAATCTGGGGGCAGAAAAGGTTTAATGGTAAATCCCTGGGGTTCCGGGACAGGTATTTTTTAATGCCAGTTCAACTAAAATGGGGGTTTGAAAGACTCCCTTTTTCCGGCACTTTTTAATCGGGGGGTCGGACAGGTTTTGGTCATACGGGCGGTCCAGGAATTTCCCTAGTAAATTTTCCAGTGAAACTAAAAGGGTGGTTAAAAGCCCCTTTTTTTTCCCCGGCATTTTTTAAATCTGGGGGCTGCGGGGTTTAAGGGTCATTCTGCGGTCCGGGAAACATTTTTCAAGTCAATGTCCAGTTCAACTAAAATGGTGGTTGAAAGACTTTTTTTTCCCCGGCCTTTTTAATCGGTGGGTCAGACATTTTAAAGGGTCATCGTGGTCCGGGCGGGGTTTTGTCAATGTCCAGTTCAACTAAAATGGGGGTTCAAAGACTACTTTCTTCCGGAAATTTTTTAAATTTTGGGGTCATCCCAACTTTTTAGGGTAAATGTTTCGTTCCGGGACGGGGAAATTTTCAATGTCCAGTTCAAGTAAAAGGGAGGGTTTAAAAATAATACTCCCCTTTCCTGGCACTTTTTTAATTTGTGGGTGATGAAGGTTTAAGGGTCAGCTGTGGTACAAGCCCGGGGTAGTAAATTTTTAAAAATTTTTTTTTTTTGGGGGTTTTTATAGCCAAGTTTTTGGTCCCCTAAAAATGTAGCTTTTTCCCAAATTTGACTTTTTGGGGCCCTTTTTAATTTTCCAGCTTCTCCCCCCCTTTTTTTGGGTGAAAAGAATGAAATTTGTTGTTGCTCTCCCATAATTTTAATTTGGTCATGGGAAAAGATCGACTATCAAAAAACCTTATCGTGGGGGCCCGACAAATCAACTAACCCCCGGGTGTCGGATGGGCCCAACCTAATCGCTCAACACTACTCCCCGGTTTTTTCTCTACAGGGGGGGGTTTGGGGGAAGCCGGGAACCACAGCCTTCTTCAATGTGTATCATGTAAGCAAGACTAAAAAAAAAGCCTTCTTCTAGGTGTGGGCCCAAAAAGCAAGACTCACAGCCTTCTTCTATGTGTATGGAAAGGTAAGAAAACCCAAAACACCTTCTTCTATGTGTAGCAGGTAACAAGACTCACACCTTCTTCTAGGGTAAATGGGGCGGGTAAGCAAACTCACAGCCTTCTTCTTTTTGGTAGGGGAAAAGAAAGACCACAGCCTTTTTCCCTTTTGGGGTAGGCGGGAAAGCAAGACTCACAGCCTTCTTCTATGGAAAAGGCGGGAAACCCCAAGACCACAGCCTCTTCTTTTGGTAGGCAGGTAACCCAAGACTAAAACCCCTTTCCCTTTTTAAGTGTAGGCAGGTAAGCAAGACACAGCCTTCTTCATGTGTAGGCGGGGGAACAACTAAAGGGTTTTTTCTTTTTGTGTAAGGTAAAGCAGGACTCAGATTTAAAATCTGGGGAATCCAAGTACTTTTAAACCAAAAATTTTTTACGTACTAATAATAAAATCATGAAAAATATAATGTGCATATATCCGCAAGCTCCGTGTCCTCCCTCTATCCTGACAAATCCATTCTGAATATTTATGTATTCATGAGTACTAATCTTTTTATCTTTAGGAGCCCCTTGTTAGGTTAAGGTCTGGGCCTCATGCTGGCGAGGGCAGAGTAGAAGTTTTAAAAAACGGCAAATGGGGAACAGTATGTGATGATAAGTGGAATCTCCTATCTGCAAGCGTCGTGTGTCGGGAGCTCGGTTATGGGTCTGCTAAAGAGGCTGTTTTAGGAGCCCAGCTGGGACAAGGTGAGAATATCATTTTATTATAATCCTATTTCTTACTATGCAAATTAGCTCTCCTCCAGAAGGAAAAAAAGAGTAGAACCTACTGTCTTTAGATGGTTATCTCATCCTTTTCTAGTTTGGCTCATAAGAATATTTTTCTTTTTTTCCTTTTTAGAAAAAGCAAATTCACATACTTTTTCCCTAAGGGGCTTTTCCCGATAAAAAGTCCCCCATGCAAAACCCAAATGAGCCCCCCTCAAGAAAAACCAGTACCCCTCTGAAATAAATTTTTTATTTAAACCCAAAATCCCGAAAGAAACTTTATTAACCCGGCCTGTTCCACGGTAATGAATTAATTATAAAACTTTTATGATAATATAATTACACTACTAACATCATACTCGTTACAGCAACCCAGTAATTATACAGTCAGCAGTAAACTATTAGACTTGGCAGCGGATGTGAAAGTAGAAATATCGGTGTTTGGTAAATGGCTCTATGCAAATGTTTATGAAAAAATATCGCCAATACAACTTTTCTTCAGCGCAGTTTCCTTGAGAAAATGGTTTTTAATCAAATCACATTTCAACCATTAATTTTTCTTTCTACTTGGAAGTGTTTTCCATGCACACAGCTTTTATCTTCACAGAGTGTTTATTATCTGTTTTGTAGCTGCCATTTTTCCTCGTTATCCTTGTGTACAAGAAAGGCCTGCAATTTATTTGTGCCGGGGGTGAATTAGAAATAGCAGCAAATTATTCAATAGAATATATCGTCTTTATTTTTGTCATAGAAGAGGCTGCAATGAAACTTATTTTGTTGGCTTGCCCTTAAGAGAATGACTATACTGACAACGTGCACAGCAATGCATCTTATCCTTCTATCCCTTCCTTCATCTTCTGAAGGAAGAAACCTTTGCAGTCAGATCCTTAGGCTGCAGCCACCGACGGGTGGCAGATGTGCTGTCGAGGATGTCAGCCACGAACATAATGATCATATAGATGTGTGTACGGGAGCAGACACATCATATGTATATAGTGCGACCACTGCCTGTAGCTTCCAACTATCTCTTAGGTCGCAGGTGAAGGACTGAGCTAACAAATTCTATAATTTACAATTATTGCAGTATTAACAAAGACTTGAGGGAGATGATTGGTATAGAGCTAGTCAAGAGCCACTGGTCTATCTCCTGTTCTTGCTCAGGGGCTCTCCCTTTCCTGTATCCACCCTTGGATGTAGCTTAAAGATATTGTCCACCGCTTTTTTCTTTTTAATTTTCCTGCCTATAGTGCCCATTTCAAATAAAAATAAGTTATACTCCCCTCACCTTTATTTCAGCGTTGTGACGTCCTATTGCCACTAGTCTTCTGTTTTCTTCTTTCTTCTTCCAAACGGGAACATCACCACTGCGGTAGTCACCTGCCTCTGCCGGTGTCACTGTTCGGACAGCTCACTTCTGAACGGTGACTTCAGGCAATGGCAACGTGACTGTTGCAGCCATTCAACAGCTGCAGTGGTGATGTCCTCACTACGGTATTAGCAGGATAATAATAAAAAAAAAGAGGTAAAACCCCTTTAAGATACTCAAGAGTTAAATGGCAGGAAGGTGGTCAGATGTACCAGGTAAGCAACGAAGGTACTGACTGACCCTTGAGGAGGCCACGATCAGTGATAATCTGTATGGGGCATACATGCAGTGTTGGACTGGAGTGCTCAGAGCCCACCATTGAAGTTGATTATTGGGGCCCAGCAGTGGAATTGATTCTAGGGGTCTAACAAGTGGAGCTGATTCTTGGGGCCCACCAGTAGAGTTGAGGATCACCCTACAGCTACTTTATGTAATTGTACATGCCTCTTGCTTTGTGTTTCTCTTTCTCTACCTTCCTCCCTGAAAAGCAGCCCCAGTCCAGTCATACTAAAGGGCTGAGTATGTCTAAGGGTCCACTATGACCAGAGACCTACTGGAAGGGTTTCACCTACCCCTGGACCAGTTTAAGCCTACATACAGAGAGCCTTTTTTCTGGTCTTAGGAAAACCATGAGGGCAGAAATACATGTCACAGTTTTGGAACTGCCAAGAACCGTTGTGGTACACTGCGGCAATTATTTAATTTGCTTGATAGTAGCCACACAAATTTAGAGGTCAACATTGGCAAAACTGCATAGCCACTAACATCGAATGTTCAGGGTTTGTCTAAACGGCATGGGTTTTGAGTCAGATTTTGACTGTTGTCAGATTTGAAAACTGTCAAAATCCAATGTTGAATTCATCCCCGTCGAGCACAATAGAAAATCTGTGCTGTAGTCTACACAGGTCAAAATTAAAATCTGAAAACCTTGTAAAAAAATCCTGGAACATGCACAATAATCAGGTGGAAAATGTACTATTAAAGTCAATGGGAAGGCTGAAAACTGACTGGAAGATATGGTGAACGTTTTTTGGCAGGGATTTTGAATGGATTTTTGGATGGTTTTGGGATTATATATATATATATATCTGTGTGTTTTATTTATAATATATGTATTATAATTTTTTTTTTATAATCTATCATATAACTAAACCATCATTGCATGGGAGAGCAGCTAGGTTATAATCATGTGACATCACACATTGGCAGTGGCACATTCTTGTAATTTTAGTTGGGAAAAAGTGCTGGCTTATATAGATTTAGGACAGCAGGAGTATTGTCTCTGTTTATAGCAAGCCTTAGGCTATGTTCACGGTGTATTTGCAGGGCGTAATTACGCCCCGCAATTACGCCGTGTGACCGGGGGCGGGACGGGAGCGTGGGACTGAGCAGGGGGCCGGCACTTCGCCGAACCATTGACTTGAATTGCTAGCGGCGCGTATTTGCGGCTAGAAATCCATAGTTCTCTATGAGAACTGTGAATTACCGTAATGAATGGGCCGTTTTCGGCCCGTAATTGGCGCACTTCGGCGCGTAATTACGGACCGAAATACGGCCCATTTTAAGCCGTGTGAACATGCCTTTAAAGTAGTGATTAAATAGATATGCCTGCAATACCATGTCCAACCAGATGGTGTGCAGATAGGTGGAAACGTACAATACTCCACCTAGTAACAGAGATTTTTAATGTGGAACTTTGGTATTCTTAGAGCAGGATAGTTGTATGTCTGTGGTCTCTGCGTTTTCTGATCTAAATAGTCCGTAACTCTAGACAAACAGGCTCACTAGACTCTTCTCGTTTTTAGGGTTAGGTCCCATACACATGAATGAGGTACTCTGCACTGGTCGGGATAAGTCCATTACTGAATGTAAGTTTAAAGAAGCAAGTATAGCTGGCTGCCAGCATGAAGAAGATGCAGCTGTGAGGTGCAATGTTGCTCAGATGGGTTATGAAGACCAGGTAAGTCTTGATCATGCTGCATCAATAGAATAGAGTATACACTTACAGCTGCTGTATGTATACATTGATTCACCATAACACTGATTAACCAACACACAAATTCTGTTGAGTATCTATGGGATTTGCTGGATGTGTTCATATACATTGGAATGACACCTTATTATTTGATTAGCCCACCTGACAATAAGCTGATTAATGAATGTTCATTAAGCTGGCCCCCCAAGCATTCAGTTCTACTATATGGATGACCCTGACAACAATTGTTCAATTCTCCTGCAGAGCCCCCACAGGGGAAATTACACATTACTCCTTTCCCATTGACATCAATAGGCTACTGCATAATGCAAAACTTTATGGGTCTTGTATAACTTACTGATGCTGTATTATAGTTCAACACTGTATACACTATTTTGCAGTCTTCAGTGCTGCAATCTAACAAGATTTGTTAGTGACTTAAAGGACCACTCTACTGTTTTTTTTTTCTTTCCCTTAGTTCATTAGAAATTGCTTTTAGGTACACTCTATTGCCAGTACTTTGGCTTACCTGAACTTGCATACAGAATTTCTGGCTGATGCACCTTGTTTTGTTAGGTCACGTGACCTGCACTCTCATTGTACTGAAAGAAAGTCTTTCTCTATGTATTCCTATGAGACTGCCTTTGAACCTTCCATAGGAATGCATAGAGAGACTCACTGCAGGGTCACACAACCATGCTGTTTATTTCAGCAACACAGAGAGCAGTTCACCTGACCCAGGGGCAGCAGTGAGAAATCCTATATTCAGCTGCAGGTAAATAAAATTTCTGGCACGCCTGTGTACCTAGAAGCAATTTCTAATGAACGAAAGGGGAAAAAACAAAACAGGGGTGGTCCTTTAATGCTGGCACAGACCTTCAGTGTGATATTTTCACTAGTTATTGAAAACTAATCTAATATAGAAAAAGCGAGCGCTCTCTGTTAGGTGTGTAATAAAGGTTGCAGTAAGACAAAATATTTACGAAGTTACTCAACTTTTTATGTAGATTATATTCACTGCTCTTTGTATGCTGTATTACCCAATGACCACAGAACCAAAATGTAGATTAAAAAGCTTGCAACCATTTTAATATGATTGGATATATTTAGGAAGCAAAAAAAAAAAAAACTTCTAGTGCTTCTCAGTATGTAAAAGGTGTGAACTTCTCAAAATTATTATTTTAGATACGCCTGGTAGGAGGAAGAGCAACAGAGGAAGGTAAAGTTGAAGTTCAGATGGTTGTTAAAGGTGTAAAGAAATGGGGAGCCGTATGTGGAGAACTATGGAGCATTAATGAAGCCATGGTCGCATGTCGGCAGCTTGGCTTGGGATTTGCCAACCATGCCATACAAGTAAGGAACCAATATATAGTATTGGGCAGTGCATGAAAGTATAAAAAATATAGTCTTTTTATGAAACATCACAATGATAGTCTACTAAAGGGTTTGTGACTTTCAGCTGGAATCTGTATCAGATTTAAGGGTGAAAATATTAGTCATGCAGCTGCTGTAATGGACCTGTTCCTTTTTGGCCCTATCCTCCTTTCATTGAGTAGTAACAAAGGCGAAACCCAAATCTTCCAGACCTCAATGTAAAATGTATAAAAGGGCCACCAACTACCAAGTGCCATCTATAACACTGGTGTTATCTTATATGGCAGAGGGGCTCCAGGCACTGGTAGCAACTGTTACCCCTCCACCTTCTACAGCTACACCCTTGGGTTGTAAAGATCCTGCATATCGGTCACCATAGGTTTCCAAAATGAACTAGAAATGTACTTTCCAAATTGGTGGAGGCACCAGAACATTCTGACGTGGGGTTTCTTGCAATGGGCATCATTTTTTTTTTCTTTGCTGATAGGATAGGCACACCATCTTATAAGTATGCCACTTAATTCCCTTATTTCCTATGTATATTAGTCCACTTCTTTGAGAGGACT
The DNA here is from genome assembly GCA_025379985.1 of Phyllomedusa bahiana. Classification (NCBI taxonomy): domain Eukaryota; kingdom Metazoa; phylum Chordata; class Amphibia; order Anura; family Hylidae; genus Phyllomedusa; species Phyllomedusa bahiana. Next base: position 7,745 of record JAODAL010039143.1, read on the forward strand.
GGGTGGTTGGCTGAAAGTGGATTTACTGTGTATTCTTGAAGACTCATGGATTTAATGGAAGCTACTGGCAAAAAACTACATTTATATTTTGTTCGTCCCTCTGAAAAGTAAATTAGTGAATGAGAATAGTAGTAACATTGAGCATCTACACCCAAAGTTCATGTGGTCTTCCACTATTTTAAAAAACTGGACAGTCATTAGCTGATGATTATAAATAGAAAAAACACCATCTTTGAAACCCAATCTTTCCAGCATTGTTGGTCCCAGTGTTCCCAAATGATGACGTCACGAGCCGTACTGGCGTGATGCTGCAGTCAATCACAGGCCTTAGTGGACACATGCTGTATATCCAAGAAAAGATCGATGCAATCTGAAAAAAGCTGCAGAGTGACATGAAGAATGAACAGTGACGTCATCGGCCGGGATCACTGGGACCGGCGGTAGATTTAAAAGCTGAGCGTTTTTTTATTTTCAATAATCCTCTGCCTAATGACTAACAAGCTTTTTAAAATAAGACACCCCTTTAAGACACCAGTACACTGCTATTTGTACCAGTGTTCATTTTTTCAGGTCGTTTGGACCCATAGTTGCCATAAAAGGCTCATACTCCAGTAGACTTTTACTGAATCACAGATTACTATAATTATTACTTTTTTTTATCCTCACAATAGGAGTCATGGTACTGGCAAGGAAGCCCTGGTGCTGAGGACATTGTGCTCAGTGGTGTGCGCTGCTCTGGCACAGAAATGTCTATTCAGCAGTGCCGCCACCATAGTGTGGTCTACTGTCCTCGAGGAGGTGGACGTCGAGCTGCTGGAGTTTCCTGTACAGATCGTAAGTTCAATAATTGGTTTTATTTAATTTTGGGAGGAATGGATAATGTATTTGTCTTTCCAAAATGTTCTACTATATTAATAGGCAGTGGCAATGGTGCTGCTAGAATCTGACACTAGGAGACACATCCCAGGTCCTTTAGCTACAGGTATCAACATACTAAATTATATCTTTCCTCAATGAGTGGCTCATGGTGTCCCAGTTTTGTTCAAAGTCCATGTATGTTACCTCTCGGCTATAGAAACTGGAGAGAGATGGGAATTACATTCTCTGAAGATGCCTATAATTCATTCAAGGTAGCCCTGCACTCAAGGATATAACTAAATGCTCATGGGTTGTGGTACAAAAAAGTCAGCTTGGACAACTCCCGGCAACTTCTAACAGCTGCTGGCACACAGCCCGCCTATAACCTCTAGCTGCAATACAGTCTGGCAATACAAAAAATAATGAATTATTAAAGTACAGTGTCCTAACAATTAGCTATCATGGAGATAGAGATATATCATCCTATAGCATCAAGGCAAATAGTATTGAGCATCCCTGGTAACCATGGGTAGTAAAGGATCGATATCAAAATTCTTTGTGGTCTAGGGAAGTGAAGCAGTTAATATCTGTATCTGTATATCTAGAGGTCCAGATAAATTACAGGTTAATGTAAGGATCCTTCATGGGCTAGGGCAGTGTACGAGTCAATGCCAATATACTTAGCGGTTCAGCATAGGGAATGGGCTAATATTTATTCTAGGGCAGGGGTTGATGTAAAAATCTTTGGTGTCTAAGGTACTGAAGGGGGTAACGTTATGGATCACGAGTGGTCTTGGGTGGTCATTTGAGTAATGTTAACCCCATTATCAACATTTAACATAAACTTACTTCATAATGCCATTAGGAAGGTATGGACCAGGCTCACTTCAGAACCTGCTCCGTATACGGCGGATCCCGGCTGTTAATTACCACTGACACCCACCACTATCAGCATGGGTTTGAGATGGCTTTGATCCCTACTGTTTAACACAGCCACGATAGTCCTTCCCCTAACCCCGCTATGGGCAGGGCGTAATAGAAACGCCATGTTTGTACACCCTCTGCATTATCTGTATAATGCAGAATGGTGTAAAATCAATTGCACGCACTAGTGGTCAAGTATTCTGGGGGATTACATGAACACAAAAAAAGTTTTTAAAATTAAGTAAAAAATATCAAAATTCAAAACACCCCCTTTTGCCATTTTATAAATAAAAAATAAATAAATTGACACATCATTGTTATAACAACTGTATCCTTTATGGCGAACATTGTAGAAGGAAAAATTTCTCAACGCTAAAGTTTAAGTTTTTTTGGTCATTTCATGTCCCCCACAAATTTGATTAATCGTTGAAAATGGCACAACAGCGCAAATTGAAAAAGAGACTTTAATTTTTTTTTTATTAAAGTAGTAGAACATAACGAAATCTAAACACATTTGGTGTTACAAGAATTGTACGAACCTGTATAATACAGATAACATGACTTAATACTGAACCGTTAACTCCATAAAAATTAAGGTTTTTTTTCACATTCCACCACATTTAGAATTTTTTTGGGAGGGTTTTCCCAGTACATTACATAGTATGGTCAATGACACCATTAAAAATTACATCTTGTCCCCCCAAAAAATAAGGCCCTCACATGTCTATGTAGATGGATATAAAAAAAGTTATGGCTCCTTGATGGTGAGGAGAAAAAAACTAACACAACGATAAAAAAGGCTTAATCCTGCATGTCTATAGTCCAGTGGTTACTTACCTTATTGCCAACATTGCCCTGGTTGTAAATTCCTCTTATCTCTGTGCATTGATCATAGAGATAAGTGCAGGGAGGGATAGAGAGGACTGTGCAGCTGTAACTGTAGGGCTGCACAGTTCACTCTATGATCAGGCAGGGAGAGTCCGTATTTGTGTAGTAAGGAAACCTATGAGGCCCCATGGCATAGGGGTCCAGTTGGAACTGTAACTGCTGCCACCCCTCTAGCCACTAACTACACCCTACTTTTTCATTATCTAAAGAAAAAAAATTGTTTAGATTCTGTCAATTCTTTGACTTTTGAATCTATCATCAAAGTCTCTTCAGAATATTTTTTCTTCTGTTTTCTTCTGTTTTTCTTCTGGTCTTCATGCTTGTCAGTGGCATGTTTGTGATTACCAGGTTCCATCTTAATGATGATTCTTCTCTTCCTCTTTTCCTTTCCTAAACCTTATGGTCGACCTGTCAGAATTGGGCTTCGCCATTTTTTTTGGTGTATTTTACACCAAAAAAACTGTTGCAGACCCTTTCTATATATGTATAAACAGTAGTACACAAAAATAGGCGGTTTGCACCAGGCACAATATGCGCTTACGATATGCTAGCAATGCATCTAAGATATGCTATACGGACAAATTATGCGCCTAAGATATGCTATGCAAGGTATACCACATACCAGATTTATGACAGGTTCATACATTCAGGTGCACTATACACTCATTTTATGTGCTCTAAAACTAGCGTGGCGGCGCCTCTTTTCTAAAATGTCACCCTATGTTTTTTGTGTAAAGAGATAGACCTTTTCATAATGTAAGCCAGCTTCACAATAAGCCTTTGTTGGAGGATTCTATTAGCACTGACAACCAGTAGATGGCACTGTCATTGATAATGCTAAGCCACTATGAGCAGTATAACAGTGTAGAATATTATTATACCACCAGATGCTGCTGTCATTGAGCAAAATCAAAGACTATGGGGCAGGCAGAAGAGTATTCACAGCACCTCCAATTGAGTAATTCTTAGGAATTAGCTGGGACTTATGCACTTTTGCTATACTACAATTATTTGTTTAAAAATTTGTTTCTGTACAGTGTGTGCTTAAATTCTGGTGTGTTTTATGAATGAAGATACAGTCCTATTCTCTAATTTAGGAGTAGCAGATGTTTTTATTGATATAGTAGAATGCATTTTGACACTGAGTCATCGAGAAAAGTCCCTGACTCAGCACTGAAATGATTGTACTATATCAATAAAACCTACTGGCTTCCCTGAACGAGAGAACTATACATTTTTCTTTTTTGCTTAAAAATCGTTGACCATTTGATGTCCGTGTTAAAAGAAGCCTCCACCAAAGCCTTTTCTACATCGTTGTGGCTGGAATTATCCCTACCATTATCCAAGGGCTTGGTAGCAATGGAGATCACCAATATTAAGTGCACAGTATTGATGTATATATAGTTACACAACTGTAGGTAAAAAGTTATATAGGTAGATTTATTGATTCTTTCTGCACTATAAAAGGAATAGTGCTCTAGGTGATGCTCGTGTCATCTTTCTCTTCGTAACACAAGGAGAAGTCTAGGTTACTTTCCATTGTTGATAGTGGATTTAGATAGCAATCATAAAACTCAATACAGTAGGAGTTAGATGAAATGTATAATAACTACATGTTATGTCCTGTTAGATGCACCTGACCTCATCTTAAATGCCCAGTTGGTTCAGGAGTCATCCTACCTCGAAGACCGACCTCTGAGCATGCTGGAGTGTGCTCACGAGGAGGAATGCTTGTCCAAGTCTGCAGATGATATGGCCTGGCCCTATGGACACCGAAGACTTTTACGCTTCTCATCTGAAATACATAACATTGGGAGAGCAGATTTTACTCCTCGAAATGGGAGGCACACATGGATATGGCACGAGTGTCACAGGTAATCATTCTACTAAAAATGTCAATTATTATTGATGAAGTTAATGTAGTCTACACAGCATGGATTTTCTACTGTCGAATTTCTAACCCGTCGGTTTTTAGAACATGTTCCATATCATTACAGCGTTCTTACAGCAGATTCTAGTACAGTTCTATGCATTGGGCCGGCTAAAGTCTGAAAACCGACCGCGGTTTTTGCTGCAAACCCGCACCAAAAAATGCGGTACAGCAATGTTAACAAACCGTCATAGTTTCATCAACATTTTAATGCTGCCGTATAGACATAGCCTAAGTGAGAACCACCACATCACTGTAAATCGTGATTAACTGGGGGTTATCTTTCAAGGGGCATGAGATACTGTTAAGAGTATGCTGATTTGCACAATGCAGGTATCCTAGCAAAATTATTGAGAGCACTTACTTGTTATTACTTGTGGGTGAACTCTGCTTGGCATTATGGGGGAATTCTGATTGATAGACTTATTTTGGGGGGCACTTAGGCTGTGTCTACGCAGCACAGGTTTTCCGTCGGAGTATCGTCGGTTTTAGTGTTTAGAAACCACTGAAAATCTGATGGGAAACAGTTCACATAGACTTTGATACAAAAAACGCCCTGTAATCTACACAGGTCGTTTTTTTTCCAAATGGTTTTCAAAGCCATCGCTTTTTAAGACATATTGTAAATTCTGCCGGAGTCCAGCAGAAAATTTACTATTGAGGTCTATGTAAACTGCCGGGTCGGTTTTTGGCACATTTTTTGCTGCAGATCTGTTCAAAAACCACCCAAGTGTTTAAATAAGGATTATACATTTAAAAGCCTGTGAAACTGCCTGGAAAACCACCCATAAAACCATCCAAAAAACTCAACAAATAACTAAAAGCCACCCAAAAAAAACTGGTCAGAAAGCTGGCTGATTTGGACAGAAAACTGGCAAAATACTCGGGTTCAAAGTGGTTTTTTAGGATTTGGTTGCCGACAGGTTTTTTGTCCTATGCAGTGTAGACCCAGCCTTACTATTAAGGCACACTGCTAGGTTATGTAGGCGCACTCTCACTAATACAGTTATTTTGGAGAAACTCCGTGGACTTATTACTTTGAGGCGTACTATCTGCTTACCATTGAAATACTAACTCTCATTTTTGGTGACTTTAACATCCCTCTTGCCAACTAAATCTGTCTCTCAGTTCTTATCTTCAGAGGGTTTTCTGGGCGGGACAAGGTAGACTGAATTGAAAAAAAGAATTAAGGCCATATCTACACAGCACTGGTTTTTGGTCGGATTTTTAAGCAGATTCAATATTTTGAATCCGCAAAAAATCCAACTCTAACCAGTGCTGCATAGACTGCAATAGAAAATCCGAGCTGTAGCTACACAGCAGGGAATTTCTATTGACTGATTTCTAAACCACCAGATTCTGCCGGAAGATAGAACATCTTCTATATACTGGGTCAGCCGAAATCTGACTGCAGTTTTTGGTGCAAACCCACGGGAAAAAAACACGGTACGGCGATGTTAAACCTGCTGTGTAGGCATAGCCAAAACAAACATTACATCCCAGCCCTCGCCCATCTCTTCAATCTATCGCTAACCTCTGGCATCTTTCCGTCCGCCTTTAAACATGCGACCATCACACCCATCCTTAAGAAACCATCTCTTGACCCCTCTTGTCTGTCCAACTATCGCCCCATCTCACTGCTTCCATTCGCCTCTAAACTCCTAGAGCAACACGTCTATCTTCAACTTTCCTCCCATCTCTCCACCAACTCTCTCCTTGACCCGCTCCAATCAGGCTTCCGACCCCACCACTCTACAGAAACCGCCCTAACCAAAGTCACAAACGACCTAGCAACTGCCAAAGCCTCACGCCACTACTCTGTGCTTCTCCTCTTAGACCTTTCCTCTGCCTTTGACACTGTCGACCACTCACTCCTCATACAAATCCTCTCCTCCCTCGGCATCACGGACTTGGCCCTTTCCTGGATCTCCTCCTACCTCACTGATCGGACATTCAGCGTCTCTCACTCACGCACCACCTCCTCCTCTTGCCCGCTCTCTGTTGGTGTCCCCCAGGGGTCAGTCCTGGGCCCACTACTCTTTTCTATCTACACTATTGGTCTGGGTCAACTAATAGCATCGCATGGCTTTCATTACCACCTGTATGCTGACGATACCCAACTCTACATCTCCGGCCCAGATATCGCTTCTCTTCTCTCCCGGATCCCTGACTGTCTGTCGTCCATTTCCTCCTTCTTCTCCTCCCGTCTCCTAAAACTAAACGTGGAGAAAACTGAATTCATCATCTTCCCACCGTCCCACTCCATCCCTCCACCTGATCTCTCTATCACAGTCAATGGCTTCACTCTCTCACCAGCTCCACAAGTCCGCTGCCTTGGGATAACCCTTGACTCCAATCTGTCCTTCAAGCCGCACATCCAAGCCCTCACCTCCGCCTGCCGCCTCCACCTGAAAAACATCTCTCGCATCTGTTCATTCCTTAACTTCGAAAGCACAAAAATGCTGGTCCATGCCCTCGTCATCTCACGCCTAGACTACTGCAACATCCTTCTCTGCGGCCTCCCAGCTAGCACCCTCGCTCCCCTCCAATCCATCCTTAACTCTGCTGCCCATCTTATCCACCTCTCTCCTCGCTACTCCCCTGCCTCTCCCCTCTGCCAAACCCTTCACTGGCTTCCCATTGCCCAGTGAATCCAGTTCAAGTTAACCTTGACCTACAAGGCTCTCCATAACCTCTCCCCTCCATACATATCTGCCTTAGTCTCCAGATATCTCCCCTCACGCAATCTCCGTTCCTCACAGGACCTTCTTCTCCGCTCTCCCCGTGTCAACTCCTCACATATCCGTCTCAAAGACTTCTCCCGTGCTTCCCCCATACTCTGGAACTCACTGCCCCAACACCTCAGACTCTCCCCCACTCTCACCAGCCTCAAAAGCAGCCTGAAAACCCATCTCTTCAGGATTGCCTATAACCAACAATAACCCTACTGTCACTACACTATCCGAAATCATGTCTGCCCCCCCACCTTCTGTCTCTTACCACCTTCCTCGTAGACTGTAAGCCCTCACGGGCAGGGACCTCTCTCCTTCTGTACCAATTGTTAGTTAGTAATTTGTCACCTTTGTACTTGTTTGACCTATATTATGTATGAAACCTGAATGTACAGCGCTCTGGAACCAAGGGCGCTCAAAAATAAATAATAATAATAATAATAATAATAAATTACTCAGTACACTGATCCCATGCTGCTGCTGTCCTGATGCTCGGCAGCTGCCTGTTGATCTCCAGTTTATGGTTCCTGTCTCATATGATCTGGCCTTCTTCTGGCTTTGTTTAGTTTCTGGCTTTTTAACTCTCCTCTTTGACCACAGCTTCTTTCCTTTGCAATTAAAAATTGTCATCGTTCTCAGGTAACATATACCTATCACTCATACAGAAATCTACATATTATTAATGCTTAGCAATTTATAGACAATTTATCGTCTTCCTTGTCCCCTATCTTTTCCCTCTCCAGTCTTGATCTGGATACCAAACTATAAAACACTCAAAACCACCCTGGGAAAAGCCTCCTGCCACAGTCTTGTTTTCATGCGTTTTGCCCTAGGTGTGCTGAATGTTTATTAAGATTATCTCATGTCAGTAGATTTCCTCAATTACAAATTTATACTTGAAATTTACAAGTCTGCTCTTTGCCATGCCAGAGAAGCCTATTTCACTTTTCTCAGCTCTTCAGGTCTTAGGAGGTGATGAAAGGTATTGAAGTTCAGGTGACTACAATAGATCTTAGTGCTGAAGACCTGGCTAAGTACTTTGAAAGTTAAAATTGATCATGTACATCAGGAAATACTCTCCCAATCTCTAAGTAGCTTTAGTCCCCTTTCCTTTTTCACTTTCCTTGTTTCCTTTTAGTGTTGACTAGATAATTGAAGAAAAAATCGATTGGTTCCCAAGTCCTTCCTATTACCCTACTGCATGCACTTTTGATTCTGTCCCCTCAATATCTTTTCTAGTCTCTTTTTTTCAGCGGTCACTATCAACCTTACTAAAATATTTAACTTCTCTTTTTTCTACTGGTATCTTTCCCTCCTCTTAAATATGTTATTACCTCTTTACTGGAAACCCCTCACCTTCCGCCCCGCCCCACCCCACCCCACCCCACCCAAGAAAACAAAAAATGACTTGAACCATCCATTCTGCACTATTAAAGAGGTTGTATCCCATTGAATAGATCCCAATTATATCCCATTGAATAGATTTTACCAAATTAGCAAACTTTGTAAATATATGTATTTCTCACCAATCATTCATTGGGGGACACAGCACCTTGGGTATAGGCCGCTGCCTTCGTAGGCGGACGCTAGGTGGATCAAACGTCTTAGACCCGGCCCGGTGGACTATATCCCTCCTGCTGACGCCAGGCTGATCAGTTTTCAGCCTAGTGTCTGTAGGACGCAGACGCTGCTCTGCAGTTCTGCAGAGTTTGTTGTTTTTCTTTCCTTTGCAGGAAGCTGATGGAGCATCCAGCTCTCACCTGTTGGAAGGTGATCGAGCCCCTGGCTCTCACCTATCAGGGGGCTGTCAATGTGTAGTTGTACCGTGACGCTGTCCCCCCTGAGGGTATCAGGAACCCAGTCAGTTCCTTAGCTGGCTGGTCTTCCTCCCCGCCGCTCACCAGTCCCCACCTGCCACCTCAGTGGCCTTTTTTTTATGGATTCTGGTAGCCTCACCTCCGGGTGCATGGTTCCGAAGGGGTGATGCCACGACACCCGAAGACGTCGGATTGGTGAGTACCCCGACCTCCGTTTTGGGGGTGGTCGGGTTTTTTTTTTCCTTTTATGCGGTTGGGTGGCCGCAGAAATTCCGTTTTCCTGCGGCCCCCCAGCGTTGCCCTTTTTCCCCGGTGTTGGGGGTCTTCCCAGGGGGGAAACCGCGTTTCCCCCGCTTAGCCGGAGTTGACACTGGGCAGCGGGCTTGTTAGCCCGCTGCGTCAACGTCCAGTTAAGCGTTTTGCACCATCGCGCTGGCGTTCCAGAGGCGGGGGCACATTCCCCCGCCTTACTATTGCTGGCGCTAGGCAGCAGGATAGGTTTGGCTTGCTACGCCTCCATTTTGGCAACAGTGCGGTATCGCTGCGTTATCGCAGCGCGTGGTAGCTTTGCATCAGCTGCTGGAGGGTGGGATGGTCCTCCCAGGGGCTGCGGGTGCTCCTTACCCACTTCCGCGGCGTTCCGACGGCCACGCGTTCAAATTTAGCCCCCAGCTTCCGGTGGATTAGGCCGCGCCCTTTCCTGAGCCTGTACCGCCCTAGGGGCGGTCCCAAACGGGTCCGGGCCCCTCCCAGGATGGGGCAGTAACTCCAGCAGCCTGGGCCTGTGTTGGGGGCGGAGCCCAAATGCCATTTTCCAGCATTCGGCGTTCTTGGCTCTTTGCTGCATCTCCTGGCTACTGAGGAGGACACAGAACCTTGGGGTGGTAAGTTGGCCTGCTTTGGGCCACCGATCCCTGCCCCACGCGCCCTGCAGCCATGTCCCTGTCCAAGGATGAGGGATTAAAGCCCTCCACATCCAAAGCGGTGGCGACTTACTTCGCTTGCGCCCGTTGCCACAAGAAGTTCTCTTGCGGCCAGCCCAGGGCCCTTTGTGCCCTCTGTGCTGCCCCTCAGCCGACCACTGCGGGGTCCGTCCCCTCCTGTCAGGAGTCGGCGGCCCCGGAATGGGCCAAGTCTCTCTCTAGCTGTGGGTGACCTGTCCAGACTGTCCCAGGTTATGGTTACAGCTATAGAGCGCATGCCGTCCCTGCTCGCTGCCCAGCCTAGCACCTCCCAGGGTCCAGCGCCCGGCGCAGCCCGGACGGAAAGCTTGCATAAGAGGGTTAGATCTCGCTCTCCCTCGCTCACACCTGAGCTCTCTCCTGACGGTCAGTGGTCGGAGATCGATGCTTCAAGTGGGGACTCCTCTGATTCTGACTCTGAGCAAGACAGAGAGGATGGAACGACAGCAGCAGTCCAAGCCCTTATCCGGGCTGTCAGAGACTCCCTTCATGTGATGGATGATGATGTCTCGGCCTCCCAGGAGGAGGTCTCCTTTAAGCGCAGCAGGCGGCAGCAGTTGGTGTTCCCTACATACCCGGAGTTTGAGGAGCTGATTGCCAGGGAGTGGAAACATCCTGACAGGCGTGTGTTTCCTAGCAGACGGCTTAATGCACTTTGTCCCTTCCCAGAGGAATCCGTGACAAAGTGGTCGGGGGTCCCATCGGTGGACGCCCCGGTCTCGCGGCTCTCAAAATCTACGGCCATCCCGGTCTCGGACGCGGCAGTCCTTAGTGACAGCACTGACCTGCGTCTTGATGGTTTTTGTAAGTCCACCTTTGAGGCGGCTGGGGCAGCACTGCGACCTGCGTTTGCGGCTTCATGGATCAGCAAAGCTTGCATGGTCTGGGCTAAGCAGCTACAGCAGGGTCTGTCAGCTGGAGCCTCCACAGAGGAGTTGTAACGTCGCGCTTCTCAGCGGTCGGGTGCATCGAAGTTTAGTGGTAAAAGCATCGGCCACTGTGGTGGCGGTACGCCGGGCCCAGTGGTTGAGGTCTTGGTCTGCGGATGCAGCCTCCAAGAAGTTATTGGTGGCGCTTCCGTTTTCTGGCGGTAAACTCTTTGGCAAACGTTTGGATGAATTAATTTTCAGAGGCCACAGGGGGTCGTAGCACACTCCTCCCTCAGAGTCGGCCAGCCCGGCGGCATTTGCTTAGGCAGCACACCCAGGTTCAGTCCTTTCGGAACTTTACGTACAAGCCGGCCGCAGGGAAGGCCCCCTGCTCCCCGAGAGCAGAGCGTTCCTCATGCAGACCAGCGTCATCCTGGCGGTCTCGCAGAATGCCCAAGGGCCCTCCTGCCAAGTCGGTCTGAGGGTCTGCCCCCACTCGAAAGTCCGTCTCGGGTGTGGGGCCGTCTCCTGCAGTTCCGAGAGATCTGGCAGGTTCTAGTCGACGACTCCTGGGTGCGCAGAGTCATTTCGGCAGGTTACAAATTTGTTTCAGGTCCCCCAGGACCCTGGACACAATGGTTCGGCGGCCATCCCGGGTGCGGGCCGACCTGGGTTGGTGGCTAAATTCCCCTGCGTTGCAACAGTGGAAGTCGTTCCTGCTCCCGCAGTGGCTGGTCTTCACCACGGATGCCAGTGCATCAGGTTGGGGCACCACCTTCGGTTCCTGGACAACCCAGGGCCGCTGGACTCTCAGCGAATCCAGTCTCCAGATCAATATTCTGGAGCTCCGGGCCATTTTTTTGGCACTCCTTCACTGGGTCCCGATAATTCGGGGGCACCCATTCGGTCCGTCCGACAATGCCCACGGCAGTCCCTATCTAAATCCCAGGGCGGCACCAGAATCGGGCGGTTTTTCGGGAAACCCAAGGATTCTTCGCTGGGCGGAACAATCGATTTTCAACCCAGGGGTAGAAAACGGGTTGACCGACCACCTCAGTCGGACAACAATCGACCCTGGAGAGTGGGCACTGCTTCCGGAAGTTTTTCACCGCTGGAGCTCGGGCTCAACCTGTCTTCCCCTGGGGGGTCAGAATTCTGCCCTCTCAGTTTTGTTTCAGCGCAAGCTGCTCCTGCGTGCAGGTTAAAACTTTTTTGCGGGGGTCGGCATTGGGTCCCTCCGGTTCTTAGGCTATCAACCGGGGGCTTGAATCTTGTGTTAAAGGGCATGGTCTTCACCTCTTGAGCCCTAGGGGAGTTTCCCCTCGTTTGCTTTTTTGGGAAAGGGTGGCTTTTTGGTGGCCATTGTTTCCACCACCGATCCCTGAACTGGCGGCTTTATCATGAAAATCTTTTTTTTGTTTTTGCATAGGGCAAGTTTTTTTTGCGTCCGGTTCCTTCGTTTCCCCTAAGCGGTGTCTTTGTTTCACATTATGAGGACATAGTTCTCCCCTCTTTCAGCCCTTTGCCCTCTCATCCCCAGAGCAGGCGTTGCATTGTTTGGGGCGTGGTCAGGGTGTTCCATCTACCCCTCTTCACCCAAATCCTTTAGGGGCTCGGATGCTCTTTGTCGTTTGGGCGGGCCAGTAGGGGGCCCTTTGGGGCCCTAAGGCCACCCTTGCCAGCTGGATCCGGTCTGCGATTTCGGAAGCCAAACGCTGACGGGGGGTCCCTTCCGTTTCCCCGGTTACTGCTCTCTCCATATGGGTGGTTTGGGGCCCCCTGGGGGGTTCGGCATCAGGCGTCATGTTTCGGTGTGCAGAGCGGCCACTGGGCTTCAGTCCATACTTTTTCTAAGTTCTTCAATTTTTTACCTTGGCCTCGGGTGATGCAAGCCCCGGGCCCTAAGGGACTCAGGGGGCAGTTGCTTAGGGCGTATCATACTAACGATTTTTTCCTTTTGTTGTTTTTTCCACCCCCTGGGACAGCAATTGGCATCCCAAGGTGCTGTGTCCCCCATGAATGTTGGCGAGAAAAATGGATTTTTTTATTACCCTAAAATCCCTTTCTGCCCCAAATTTATTGGGGGACACAGGGCCCCCCTCATGTCTTGTTTTCAGGGGGCGGTTGGGGTTTTTTTGCCCTTTTTTCGGCCATGGCTTTTGTCCAACGATCAGCCTGGCATCAGCAGGAGGGATATAGTCCACCGGGGCGGGCCCGACGGTGCTGTGTCCCTCAATGAATTGGACGAGAAAGGGATTTTACGGTAAGTACAAAAATCCATTTTTATCAGAAATAAGCAGTGTTTATACAACATTCCTATCTACATAACCTGGTTGATGTAACTTATATTCCTTGTTGCTAAATGTTACGACCAGATCTTGCTTTTTCTCTATTCTGGTCGACTTTCCAGTTTGTACCCCCGCCAAGTTCTTTTTGTTACCCATATCTCTAAGACAGGAGTTGTGACTGTAAGAAACATTCTTGATGGTCTTGCTCAAATGGAAATTGGGAAATAAAAGGTCGAATCAGAGAAGAGATCCATGAGACATTTGGGTTTAAATTTTTTTGATTTTGTTGTAAAGGTGTGATCAGTACTGTTTTCTCTTGTATGGTCTACAGCGCTCATTTTAATTTAAAATGTAATATCCATCCAGGCACAGTGTGCAGCTGAGCCATTGTTTCCAGGCCTAGCATGTAAAATTTGCCTTTGGCATAGGAGGGGGGGACTACAAATATATTGTGGGGTTTTTCCTGATATTTTTTGCAAACACTTACCCCTGTCTTAAAGCCTGGGATAAGATCACAAAAATAGCATTAAGGTCAAATTAAATTTTCTTTGATTATTTTGGATATTCAGCCGTGGAAGAAGCTCATGCTGAAGAGAATAATACAAAGTTGTGATAATGTCAGATGAGTTCCTTTTTAACGAGCCCTTTCTCACAGCAGTAACTTGTCAGGAGCAGCAGGCAACGTCTAAGCGCTGGGAAAGTGATTTCTATAAGCAGAAAAACGCATCACTAATATAGGCTTTCCCCAGCATGTTCCATCAGTGCCAAGAGCCCACGGCTGCCTGCTCCAGCAATTAGCATCAGAGGAATACCAAAACCAGAGCTGACATAATGCACAAAACACTACATTATACCGCGAAATGGTGGGCTGCGACGCTTAAGAACAAATATTTAGTCGTCTACCTTTATCGCTGCTCTATATCGGCTCACTGAAAGTCAACAAATAGACAGTGGAGAGTGTGACAGATAAAATAAACGGGTGGTTTTTTTTAAAAAAAAATTGTCTTTATTTTTAACAAAAAAAATAAAAATACGTGATCCACACAAATACAAAACTGAATTTGCCAATTAACTCTATGTAGGTTTAATTTAGCTCTAGGTAATACAGTTTGCCTGTTGTCAAACTCAGGACTGCAACATCTGTATGTATTTCCACAAACCATTTTACAGAGATCTGTATTAGAAATACCCACGATAAGGCTACTGCTTGCCTACAGATATAGGAAAGATTTATAGTTGCATTGTATCAGATACATATCTGCTCTTGTTCCTTTGGTATTGTAGCTTGTATTATTAACACCAATACCAAGTTTTTTCATTTTAAATGATTTTAGATCCCCATAACTTTTTCTAGTTGATGAACAGTTGCAAGAAAAAAGTGAACAAACTCCTTGGAATTACATGGATTTTTGCTTTGTCTTGTCAAGAAAGATTGGTTAGTGCAAATAAGTTTCTAAAGATGTGTATAGAGACACAGGCTGATAAATACTACAAAAATACATTGAAACTTATGGGTAACAGCAAAATATCTACAGAATAATAATGATATTTATTTATATAAAGCACTTTACATAACCAAAGTAAAAAGTGTTTGGGTTTACATAATTGTCCAGCAATGTTCCATAAATATGTGGTAGTTTACATAAAAGTGGATGAACCTGCCACCCAGACTATATATATAAGTACCTGTGACTGCCCAAGTTCAGGGAGTGACAGAAATGTGTGCGACAGAAAGTGGGGGCTTAGTAATTAGGGATCTTGGTAGTCCTGTCTGAGAAGATGCATTCTCAGGGCATAAGTTTGCCTGATCTTACAGGGTAGCATGTTCCAGAGAACTGGTGCAGCACGTGAAGTCTTGGAGGCAAGCATGAGAGGTTCAGATGATTGAGGCATTTAATCCAAGATCATCAGTAGATCGCTGAGACCGGGTAGGATTTGTAGACAGAGATGAGGTAGGAGATGTAGAGGGTAAGCGCTGTGGAGAGCTTTATGGTTCAGTGTGATTATTTTATGCTGTATTCTGTACTGAATGGGCAACCAGTGCAGTGACTGAGACAGGGTAGAGGCATCAGTATAGCGGCTGGAAAGTAAGATGAGCCTGGCTGCTGCATTCAGGACAGATTGGAGAGGGGAGAGTTCACAGAGATTGAGACTCATAAGCAGGAAGTTACAGTAGTCAAGACGAGAACGTATAAGTGCGACAATAAGAGTTTGGGTTGTTTCCACAGTATGAAAAAGACGGATTCTGGAGATATTCTCCAGGTGCAAGTGACAAGAGCGGGCAAAGGATTGGATATAGGGGAAAAGTACAGATTGGAATCTAGTATAACCCCAAGACAGCCGGCTTGCTGCCTAAGAGTTATGGTGGTACCACACACTGAGTCAGAAAGTACGGGGGGTTTGGGTGGTAGGGTTAGTTAGTAGATGGTGGAATGACAAGTTCAGTTTTAGTGAGGTTTAGTTTGAGATAGAGAGAGAACATGTCAGAGACAGATGACAGGCAGTCACAGGTGTTTCATAGAAGGGCAGCAGTGATGTCACGAGAAGAGGTGTATAATTGAGTGTTATCAGCGTAGAGATACTGGAACTGGAAGCCAAATCTTCTGATTGTTTGTCCAATAGGAGCTGTGTAGCGTGAGAAGAGGAGAGGACCTAGAACTCATCCCTAAGGAACCCCAACAGGAAGAGGAGGTAGAACCTGCAAATAAGACTAAATGAGTGGTTAGAGGTGTAGAATGAGAACCAAGGGAGAGCGGTGTCCTGGAGGCCAATGGCGCTAAGCATACTGCGGAGAAGTTGGTGATAAACAGTGTCAAATACTACAGAGAGATCCAGAAGAAGCAACAAAGAGTAGTTGTCCTGAGATTTAGTCATCAGGAGATTATTTGAAGCTTTAGTTGGAGCAGTTTCTGTGAAGTGTAAGGTGTGAAAACCTGATTGCAGAGGGTCGAGAAGAGAGTTAGCAGACAGATAAAGGATTAGGCGAGAGTAGACCAAGTGTTACAAAAGTTTAGAGATGAAAAGCATGTTAGAGACTGGTCAGTAGTTGGCAGAAGACTCTCCACACTGTGAAAACTTCTGTTCATAGGATCATGATTCGAAAAACACTGAACAAGAATGGTGTCCATGGAAGGAAAACAAACATGAAGCTGTATAGAGGCCTGTCTTATGTTTACTTGAGACTACCATATTACACAGTGCTTCTAGAAAAATGTTCTACAGACAAACACTGTGGGCGACATGTATGAAGATCGGCGCGTCGAGGCGCCAGTTTTCATGGTTTTTTTTGTGAAAACTGCGTATGATATATGTCGGCGCCCGAAGTGCGCTCATAAATGTGGAGTAAAGTTCCCTGCACCTCACCTGTGTGTGAGGCGCAGTGCGGAACTTAGGCACATAAGGAATGCGCCTAACATGTATTAAGTTTAGAGACAGGCTGGAAATCAGCGAAAAATCATTAAGCATGTTAGTGAAGATCAAAAATGTATTTTTGCTTCTTTCACCTTGTATTCTATTTAGTATACACAGCAAGAGCCAGCACAGCACAGGTCTTGCTGGGACCTGTGGTCCTCCAGGTAGGATTTCTATGTTCCCAGGGCTTAGTTCGGGTTGTATTTACGGACATATTTACGTCCGCAAATACATCACCAAATACGGCTAAAATGAACAATTAGCTTTGAATTGATACCAATGGAAAATCCGGATGTATTTGTGGATGTAAATACGTCCGTATTTATGTCTGCAAATACATCCAGACTTTCCATTGGTGTCAATTCTAAGCTAATTATTCACTATTTTAGCCAGATTTGGTGATGTATTTGCGGACGTAAATACGTCCGTAAATACGACCCGAACTAAGCCCTGGGAACATAGCCTACTTCGAGGACCACAGGTCCCAACAAGAACTGTGCTGTGCTGGCTCCTGCTGTATATACTAAATAGGAAACAAGGTGAAAGAAGCAAAAATACATCTTAAATTTTTGCTATTAAAAAGACAAAAATTAACATCAGTACAACATCATCATTGGCTTATTTAAGGTGAAATTAGTTTAATTTTCTCCTTATTTTTAAGACCTTTTTATAGCTGATATTTCTTTCTTTTGAGATCTTATATATATATTTCCTTTAATTTTAAATGATCAACTTTTTCAATACATTGAAAGCGATTTTATACAACTTTGATATTTATCTTTAGTCATTAATTAATTTTATAGACAACTCTTTTTTTATTATTGTACTGTTGTAACTGTATTGTATT
Organism: Phyllomedusa bahiana; assembly: GCA_025379985.1. NCBI lineage: Eukaryota > Metazoa > Chordata > Amphibia > Anura > Hylidae > Phyllomedusa > Phyllomedusa bahiana. The sequence goes on from JAODAL010039143.1 coordinate 25,271, forward strand.
GCCCCATTACAATCAGTTCTAGCTTCACTGCGCCTCTACCGACTCAGGTAGACCACATTGAATGAGGTCTGCCTGTCGGAGCTGTAATGCGCCTCACTTTGCCGACCGGCATTCGTACATGCGTTGGAGTATTCGAATCTGGTGCGTCCCACCCCAGAACGCCCACAGCGCGCCCATTGCACGCCCCTTCATGTTAGGCACATTCCAAAGTGGCGAAGCTTGCGCCTAACATCGCATTTGAGCATCCGACAGCTGAGTCGGCACAGCGAGGCGCAGTATACGCCTGAAAACGGGCGGAAAGCCCAATCATACATGTCGCCCTATATTTGTAGGAAAAAGAACACTGCACAGCAACACCAAAACCTCATCTTAACTGTGAAACATGGTGAGGAAGCATCATTGGTCTGGGGCTGCTTTGCTGCCTCAGGACCTTGATTCCTTACAGTCATTGAAGGAACACTAAATTCGAAGGTGTATGAAAACATTTTACAGAAGATGTAAGCCCATGAGCTAAGCCTTAAGAGATGTTTGGTAATTCAGCAAGACAATGACTTAAAGTACACAAGTGGCTCAACTAAAGAATTGTTAAAACAGATTACCTTAATCCTGTTAAGCCATAAGTGCGAGTTCTGGGACTTGATTTAGTGATGCATCCCCTTTATGTTTTTTCCATGCCGATCCTCACAGCCACCTATTGTGCAGAGAACTGCAGCACAACCACATTAACTTCAATACTGTCATCAATATAGTTCAACATGAAAATGATAGACATAAGGGTGACATGTATGTATTTTGGCTCCCAGACGCCTTTTTTTTTTTGCGCACATTAGCAGCGTAGAATGCGCCTGAATTTAAGAACCTGTTCTACTGTGGGTCATAGAATTAGCACTTTCTAGCTCCAAAATGACAAATAAGGCTCAACTTGTAAACCCCTTTTAACTTGGTCTACCTGTTCCAGCAGTAATGCACCCAGTCTTGCCGTCCTCTCGTCATGTGTAGAATCATATGGTTGTGGTGCTACACGCCTCCAGAACGCCCCGATCTCAGGCGCATTACAAAGTACTGCAGGCGCCCGATAATGCGCCTAATTGTGGAGTGCATTTGATTATGAATCTAGAGAATAGTTGTCTGGCGTCCTTTCAGCCCGAAAACTGGTGCTGCCCGGTACATAAATGTCTCCCTATAGGCCACATGTATGAATGGGGCTGCGCCAGTTTTCTGGTGTACTTTGAGCCAAAAAGAATGTATGAGCAGGTGCACTCCAAGCTTTGGTGCAATAAATGCCTTAGCAATGAGCCAAAGACACTTTTTAATGTGCCAAAGATAAGGGGCGTTCTGGGGGCGTCGCCCCACATTCATAGAGGTAGACACATTTATGATTCTTTAGCACGCATAACAGAACAGCCAGACCAGGTTAAAGGTGGTGCCTGAGCCAGACTTGTCGTATTGGCTCTACACTGCCCTGTATGTATAACCTGCAGAAGAACAGGTTCACACATTCTGGCAAATTCTATACTACCTTGAAGCTATTTAGAACTGGCCTGTCAGGATTAATAAATGTCGCTCTAAGTGTAGTTTAGCTTGGAAGCCATATGTGAATGTCTTGCCCAGTATATGTGGCTCCTCAGCTGTTGTATCTACACATATTACCGTGTACTAGATGTACCAGGAATGGCACAGTATTACTAGGACTTACTAGGATTAAAACTGTATTACTGACACATAACACTGGAATAAAAACCCCATCACTTGTTCATAACTCAGTCTGTCTCAATAACTTCTGTAGCATTTAAAAGTAGCTAATGTCTTGCAGGTGTAGAGGATTAGCGCACACCTATTTATGTCATAGGAGAGAAAGCGGTGACAGAAAAAGGAATAAAAGATTTTGCCAGGGGAAGCAAGTCCATATCAACCAGTGTGTCTCATGTATTTGCATTGGCTGTTCATTTGACAACTAGAGATAAAATACAGTATTATATGTATCCATTGGAATGAATAGGTGCTTATGTTATCCATGGACAGACCTAGTGCACTGGAGCAAGCTTTACTGCAGGTGGGTAATTCTTTGCTCTGAACCATAGAAGGGTATCCTATGACATCCATATACCCCTATAAGCATATAGGTAGGGGTAGTCGAGAGGCAGCAACCCCTTTAAGCCCAAATTACTACTGAACTGAGGGCACAAAGTTCTTTTAAATCTTTCTGCCATATTAATCAAATTTAGAATAATACATAAAGTTGAAAACCTTTTTAATTTCCTGACTTCCATTTCAGGATCCTAAGATTATAATGTATTTCCTTTTGCTTTTTCCAAACCACACCAAACATTGTAAAATATGGACTTTTCTTCATCCCATACTCGCTATTTTTATTCTACATCATAAATAAGAAAACGCACGATCTCACATTCCTTACTTCTGTACAATGCACCCATACTGTGAGATATTTTAGAGCACAGGGTGGGTGGATTCTCTTTATATTCTCTCAGTGATCCTGAAAAGCATCATACATAGACTCTGAATCTCTACAACACCCAGTAATTAGTGTATAGAAGTCTACAGGAGAGCAGCAATTATGCTATTGCTGACCACCAAGTCTCTTTCTATACCTTCATTAACAATGGGCGGCAGGCATGACTTTTTTTATTTTTTTTTATTTTTACTGTAGACATTATCACAGTATTGAAGTTTTCACCCACTATGACCTCCTGACAATAAATGGATCCAAAGTTGCTGAAGGGCATAAAGCTAGTTTTTGCTTGGAGGACACCAGATGTGCGAAAGGTATGTACTAATGCATAGACTATAGCATATCATGTAGGTGAGCCATGGCCGTTTTTCAGGGCGGGCATGCAACCGCCTGGGACGCCACTCACCTTAAGTGGTGGTGGGGTAATCGGTCCCTGCCTTCTACCTGGAGAGTCTGGCTGCTGCTGTCAGACAGCTCTGACTCTAAATGTATATAAACATCTACATGAACATTTTACAAATGCATTATAGTTCTTGATTTGTATAAATCCAAGGTCATAACAGCATTCAGACTTCAGAGCTGAACTCTACTAGCAGTCTTTGCTGGTTCAGAGAGTGTGCACACCCAGGTAATTTTGTCTAATTTAGAAAAAAAGTGATATTTGCTAATATATTTACTAATATAGAAGATTAGCAAAGATGTTAAGTATATGCCAAATATGCTGCTTTTTACTGATGCCAATGACAGCCCCAAGAATTGTGAATGCGGCTTTGGAGTATAATACAGGTTGTATCTGAAGGGCAGTAAAATAATGTGTTTACAAAGTTACTCAACTTTATTCAATTGTGAGAACAACTGCATCAGAGTTATGTGAGAGAATCTTCTGCCATTGTTTTTCCCACTGATTACACTATACATATATTACATGGGCAAAAGTATGTGGAACCATATCCTAATTGGTGGGCTTGACCATTTCAGCCACATTCATTGCGGACAGGTGTACAAAATCAAGATTACAGCCATACAGTATGAACAGACAAACATGTAGAACTTCCTATATGACAGATGGTGGGCTGAATAATTTTCATCACGGTATTGGTACCCATCTTAGCCAGTTTGTTAAAGTCTGTCCTCCACTCCAAAAGCTGTTCTTATGAAGTTGAAATAGGATCAACAAGCAAAGAAACCTAGAGAGATATATAACACTCAACTATCTGGTAGTTAAATGGAAGAGACTACCTCACAACACGGGCAATGAGACTAACAATATATTAACCTTAACCCCCTCTTCTGTACCCACAATGGATCTGCTAGGGTCACATTCCCATCCCTTATATCAGTATTATACTCTAGTAGCAGCACTCCACATCAACTTCAATTATAGTCAATGAACTGGATGTCCTCATATCTCCAAATCCAGGACATACCTGAAATCCAAATCACAAAAAGTAATGCATCTACCAGGTTAATAGCAAATCTTCTCTTTATTAATCCAACAACATCTCTATGCAACATTTCAACTCTGTACAAGATGATGATTGACAAAGACTCTTGTGTAGAGTAGAAACATTGCATTAAGATGTTGTTGGATCAATGAAGAGAAGATTTGCTATTACCCAATTCACTTTGCGCGATTTGGATTCCCATCCTTGATGACTTCTCAGCTGCAACCACTCAAGTTTATCCACTGTAAAGTTAAAAGGAAGAGTAACCAAAGCCCGGAGAAGACTGTTCCCAGTTTCGGCTGTGCACGTTCCTCATGTGCAGAAGTTCTTAAAATATGGTTTGGCAAGTGTGGTGCAGAAGAACTCAAATGACAAAGATAGATCCCAAGATGACTGATTTTTGGAGGTGTTCAACAAGAAAATATGGTTGTGACACATAAAATATGAATACATATTATGTATAATATAATACAATGTCCTTAAAGCTGAATGGGATCAGCTGATCACTGTAGGTCCAGCAGCTGAAATTCCCTCTGATTGCAAGGGAAAGTGGCCACTGCAATGCAAATGCAATATTAGTGATACAATTCAAATAAATGGGTCACCATATTATACATAGTCCTGCTGAGTCTTCTAGAGTGGTATCCACACTTTGCATAGGGCTTATGGCCAAGATGGGCTTTGTCTCAATGGTTAGTCAATGGCAAGTTTGTTGTGTACTTCTACATTATTAAGTGTAGAAAATGTGTAAAATTCAGTTTCTGTATAAATATGAATCACTCAGCACTTTCACCTGTACTTTTCATTTTTACTTTAAACTCCCCTTTTATTATTTTGTGATGATAATTTTATGCATAGCCTGTAAACTCAAAACTATTTCTCTTTCATCTCCTAAACTAATTGATACTACACGTCTGGTTTGGGAATTGGAAAATGAAAAGCTGCATGTTGCAGATAGTGTGAATATAACGCTGCCTTTAACATACAGGAATACAAAAGAGGTATGAATGTGCCAACTTCGGTGAACAAGGAATAACCGTGGGTTGCTGGGATACCTATCGGCATGACATTGATTGCCAGTGGGTGGATATCACAGATGTTGGCCCTGGGGACTATATTTTCCAGGTGAGGTCTTGTTTCTTTAAAGATTTTTGGCATAGTCTAACATGCATGAGGTAGCCAGCTGGCAGGTCATTTTTTTCTGAATTCTCTGCATACACCAGCTGTTTAGCAACCACATGAGTCTGGCAGGCAGCAGAGCGAAGCTACAGGCTAAAGGATCCCCTATCAGCTGTCCTGCTCCATGTACATGATGAAAATGCTCTCACCTGTGAAGGGAGTGATTCCAGCAATACTCAGGAATATAATACACATTGACTGGTTATGCTTTTCCCTAACAAATCCGTACATGTTGTAAGAAATTCCCTGTATCATATACATATATATATATTCATATAAATATCATATATAAATATGTATCTATACAAACATATACTGTATATATACAATCACCCTCTTACTGGGTTAGATTCGAAAGGTTAGGTGCAATAAAATGAGACACTAGTGAGTATATAAAAACGTATATTGCATAGCATATGAAATTGATTTATGGTTATTATGAATGATATGGAGATGGGGATATACAGGAACAGAGAGAAAGAAACAACCAATGTTACATAAACAGGACCCAACCAATTATCAATGACAGTTACAAATCATACAAATTATATAACAAAATACGTTATATTACCACCAAGTTCATGTGCAGTGCAGGGCCATGTGCCTTCTAAACAGTCCCACCAAAATGTGGGCCCCTCCTCCAAGCAACAGCTTACCCAAGTGTTCTGGTTTCTCTCCAGGGACAAAGTGAGCCAAAGAGCTGCATGCTCCTGTCTTTTATACCCCAAGACCAAGACAATACCTGCCCCCATTTACCCATGAGGCCTCAGGACCTTTAGTCTCCACCTTAGGTTATAAAATGTTATCCTGTGAACTATTGTTTTACCTTAATTAGCAAGTGAAAGGCATCAGGACAACCAGTCTAAGCTGCCATGTGATTCATGCTAGATCCTCCATCTTAGATTGTACAATTGAAATACCTTTATATACATTATACCAAAATATACCTCATAAGTATTTTATTGTTCACAATTCTGTATTTCTTACAATGTTCTTAAGAAGGGATCACAGTTCCACACAATATCATCCAATCATGCTAATGACTATTTTACATGCAGTTAATTTTGCTATCACATGACATGGCATGCAGAAATGGCACAGTAAATAATGAAGACAACTTAAAGCAAAACTGTCAGGTGGCTTATACTACTCCATATGAGAACAGGATGTGATAGAGGGAGGGAAGCTTAGCTCAGTGATATATAGGTTTATATGATTTGGAGCAGGATTTCTGAGTAAAACGCAGAGTACATCCTGACTGGATGCTTTGAGAGACGGTGAGACTTCTGCTTACCCTGCTCACACAAATTGATTGACAGTTTTCCCTATATAAGTGTGTGTACAAAACAAACTGTCAATCACTGTAAGTGGCTAGGGAAAGCTGTACTTTCAGTTTAACTTTTAAGATATTTTAAGCTTTTTAATCAGAAATTCAGCATCAAATCATATAAAACTATGTACAGTGGATGAAATAGGTATTGAAAACATCACCAATTTTCTAACTAAATATATTTCTAAAGATGCTATTGACGATTTAAATTTGAAATCAAACTATAGATGTTCATAGATTGTTATGTGTAATAATGAGAAATGACACAGGAAGGAACACATGAAGAAAGAGATGTGCAAAAATGAAAGGCATGACATCAGCTAAAATCTATCAGTAAATAAAAAGAAATTCTGCCACTTGGTGAAAAACAATATCAACTGGTTCAACTGATGGCCTATAAAAAGTTGTCTCATTACCAAGGTGCCACACAAGAAACATCTCATGATGGGTAAAACAAGTGAGCTGTCTCAAGGCCTTTGCAATCTTATTGTTGAAAACATACTGATGGCATTGGTTACAAATGAATTTCTAAACTACTGAAGGATACGGTGAGCACTGTTGGGTTCATAACCTAGAAGTGGAAAGAACATAATTTCACCATAAACTGTCCAAGACCAGGTGCACTCCACAATATTTCAGACAGAGGAGTGAAAAGAATTATCAGAAAAGTTGTCCAAAAGCCAAGGACCACCTGTGGAGAGCTACAGAAAGACCTGCAATCAGCAGGTACAATTTATTTAAAAGAAAACACTAAGTAATGCACTCAACCTCCATTGCCTGTATGCACGCTCACCACACAAGACTCCATTGCTGAACAAAAAACATATTCAAATACGTTTAAGGTTTGCTAAACAACATTTAGACAAACCAGTAAATTATTGTCATAATATACTCTTAAAATTGAACTCTTAATACAAACAATGTTTGGAGGGCAAAAGGTGATCCATATCACCCCAAAAACACACCATACTAACAGTGAAGTTTAGTGGTGGGAACACCATGATGTGGGGTTGTTTTTCAGCATACGGCACTGGCAAACTTCATAAAATTGAAGGAAGGATAAATGGACAAATGTACCAAGACGTTCTTGATAGAAATCTGCTGCCAGGATGATGAAGATGAAATGAGTGTGAAGATCTCAGCAAGACAATGATCCTGAACACACAGCCAAGAAAACACTCAACTGGTTTCAGAGAACGAAAATAAAGTTCCTAGAATTGTCCAGCCAAACACCTGAGCTGAATCCAGTAGAAAATCTATGGAAGGAACAAGAGGTCAGAGTTCATAGCAGGAGCTCACAGAACCTTCAGAATTTGAAGAGTGCCTGTGTGGAAGAAAAATAAAGTTATGGGTGTTAGATGATAGCAATGCATAAATATTGCTTTAAAAATACCTTTTTTTTCTTTTGAGTGCTACAATATAAAAAACTATATAAATTGGGTATTGCAGTAATCATATCGACCCACAGAGTAAAGATAACAGGTCATTTATACTGCACGGTGACTGCTGTCTAAAATAAAAAACACTACCAGAATTGCTGTATTTTCCTCGCAAGTGATCAAAGTGTCATATGAACCCCAAAATAGTACCAATGAAGACCTCAACTCATCCTGAAATAAAAAAGCTTTTATACAGCTCAATACACAGAAAAATAAAAGTATTATGGCTGTCAGACTAGAACAACATAAAAACGTAATTTTGACAAAAGTATTTCTATTGTGTAAAAGTAGTAAAACATAAAAAACGGTATAAAATTGTTATTTTTGTAATTGTACCGACCGCATGGTAAAGTTATCATGTCCTTTATACCGCACGATGAACAATGTAAAAATGAAACCAAAAAACAATGGTGAAATTGTTGGGTTTTTTTTAAATTTTCATGGCCCAATGCTAAAAATAAGACTGAAACACCTGCGTGCAGAAATTGCACAATATACTCCTAGATTAGTTCCCTGAGGGGTGTTGAATGCAAAATGGGGTGACTTCAAATGTCTTCTACTTTGGGGGCTTTCCAGATGCGACATGGCACCCACAAAACTGTGTTCCAAAAGCCAAATAGCACTCTCTCCCTTGTATACCCTGCCAAACACCAGTTTAAACCCACATATAGGGTATTGCCGAACAGGGAAGAAATTGTGTAACAAATTTAGGGATGCTTTTTCTCCCCAGGATTACTTGTGAAAATGAAACATTTGCAACTAGAACTGCAAAATATTCTGAAAAATTAGATTTTCCATTTTCATAGGGGGGGGGAGGATGGACGTTAAAAAAAAAAAAAGTGTTAAACACCTGTTGGGTCGATATACTCACTACATCACTGGATATATTCCTTAAAGGTTGTAGTTTCCAAAATGAGGTCTTTTAAAGGGTGTTCATTTAGTTTTAGCACCTTAGGGTGTTCAAAAACCTCTAATGGTGCCTCAAAAATATCCTTCTGAAAATGAGGGCTCAAAATCCAGTAGGTGCTCCTCTTATTCTGAGGCTTGTGCTTGGATCAAATAGTGCACGAGGGCCACAAATGAAATATTTCTAAAAATAGCAGAATCGGGGAAATCAATATTGAGTTGCATTTTCTTGGTAAATAATGAATTAAAATTGAAAATCTGCAACTAAAAAAGTAAAATTTTTACATTTCACCTCCAGTTTGATTTCATTTCTGTGAATCACCTTGCAGGCTAACTTCCTTAATGCTGTTTTAAATACCTTAAGGGGTGCCTTTTTTTATGGAGTAATTTATGGAGGGGGTTGTTTAACATAAGCAGTGCTAGAGCGTCTTATGAGTAAGAGGAGGCGCAATCCCTTTTTGGGGATAACGCCGGCGGGTAAGTACTTACCGATCCCCACTCCAGTGTCCGCCTTTCCGACCTCACGTCTTCATGGTTCCTGCCTATACCTCTCCTTCCTCTTGCCGCAGGAGGAGGCAGGAGAAAGACTGCAGGAGTTGTCTCCTGTGGCCTTTCTCCTTCCCCATGGGGCCTGTCTCTGGCGGTTGTAGGAGGCAGAAGACTGGCTACAGCGGGCAGAAGCTGCCCTTTGTTCCCTGTCTCCTTCCCCCTGTGGTCTGTATCTGGCGGCTGCAGGGGCCAGAAGTTCCCCTTTGTTTCCTTTCTTCTTCCTCCTGTGGTCTGTCTCCAGCGGCTGCAGGAGGCTAGAGACAGGTCGCAGGAGTTGCCCTCTAGTCTGCTGTGGTCTGTCTCTGGCAGTTGCAGGGGGCAGAAGACAGGCTCCAGGGGGCATCAGTTCCCCTTTGTTCCCTGTCTTCTGCCCCCCTGTGGTCTGTCTTCAGCGGCTGCAGGGGGCTGGAGACGGACACAGGGGGCTGAAGTTGCTCCCTTGTCTCCTGCCCCCTGTGGTCTGTCTCTGGCAGCTGCAGGGGAGCAGAAGACAGGCCGCATGGGACCGACTATTCAGTCTATGTATTTGTATGTGTATAATTTTGTTTTCATTACATTTGGACTACTTCAGATTTGGTGGTCTACGTCAGATCAACCTTGGATCTATTTTTTTTTTAAATAAAATGGTTAAAGAGAGTTGTTGTCAGTGAGTATTCAATTAAATAAAAAAAATTTGAGCAATTTGTGTCTGTTTTTTTTTTCCATTTAATTCCAGTGAAAGTAATGGAGGTGTCTGACAGACGCCTCTTCATTACTATTGCTCGGGCTTGGTATCAGCCAGCTGTGGTTTCTGTTGGCCAAGGCTGACACCAACCCCATGCTACTATTACCCCAGTACCCAACGCACCAGGGGTACTGTGAAGAGTTTGCTAACCATCAAAAGTGGACCTTCTAATTTAATGGTCCATCTCTGCAGCAGCTGTGGGCTGGTATTTTTAGAGTGGGAAGGGACCAGTATCCATGGACCTTCCCTTTCCGATAGTATAGGCTTCAGCTGTCTGTTATACCTTGGCTGGTCATGGAAAATAGGGGGGACCCCATGTTTTGTTTTTTTTTTCTCCGAAAATTTATTGAGAATCTAAACATGGGCATCGACTGTAATGATTACAGGAGTTGTCCGTTTTAGGATTCTAAATAAATAAGATTTTTTTTTTTTTAAAAAAGGAAAAAAAACGTGGGGTCTACCCGACGTTCCATAACCAGCCAAGGTAAAGCCAGCAGCTGCAGTCTGATATTATCAGAATGGGAAGGTCCATGGATACTGGTTATTTCCCCACTATAAAATTACCAGCCCACAGCTTCCCCAGAAGCAGACCCTCACAATAGAGGGTCCATTTCCGATGGTTACCTGTCTCTTCCCAGTACCCATGGTGAGTTGGGTACTGGGGTAAGAGTGACACAGTGTTAGTGTCAGCCTTGGGGTGACAAAAAGCACACTGGCTGACACCAAGCCCAAGCATTAGTAATGGAGAGGCATCTGTCAGACGCTTCCATTACTAATGCTGGAATTAAATAAGGAAAAAAAAAAAACATAAAAATGCACAAAAAATCTTTTATTTAAATAAACACTCCCCCGACAACAGCCAACGCTGATCATTTTATTAACCAAATGTATCCAATGCTTGTCCAACGTAGTTCAATGAGTCCAACATAGTCCAAAGGAGAAACAAGTAAAATAAAAAAAAAAAACACTACACAGAACGTAACAGTACTAAACTCCATCTCTCTCCCCCCTCCCCCGTCCCCACCCCACCTCAGCCTGTGGCTAATCCTCTGGGGTTGAACGGTACGGAGTTCAAACTGCCCAATATGATTCTGGGGGTACTGACCATAGTTGCCGTATAATCTCCAGTTGGATAGGCCTCTGCCCCCCCCCTCTCCCAAAGAAGACTGTGCCTGTAAGCTATGCTCTGTACCCCCATTGCCTGCCCTCCCCACCATTGTGTTATGCATCCTTGTGCTAACACAAAATACCACCCCCATATATTACTTCAAACGCTCCCTCATCTCCACCTATCCACCTCCATCTATCACCCAATAACCTCCCCACCTATCACTCCATGTGGAGTTTGTACAGAGGAGGGAGCACAGGCAGGGAAGCGCTGGGAAAATTATAATTCTAAGATGTTTGTGTGGTAAATTCTGCAGGGATGAGTAATGGCCAGGAAAAGTCATTGTGGCAGTCTGGTAGGATGCAGAGAGAGAACAACTGCAGTCATTGAAGATGTCTCTGGTGAGTCCATATATGTAATCACTTAACCATCTGCAGAGCCTGTCTACAACTGGTATCTACAACTATATGGTCACTGTCTTGAGCTAATATACCATCTGCAGAGCCTGTGTACACTGGTAGCTACCACTGTATGGGCACTGTATGGAGGTAATATACAGTCTGCAGAGCCTGTGTACATTGGTTTAGATCCAGGCACTGTTGAGACATCTCCCAGCTCTCCTAGATGCTGAATAGGCTCTCCAATGTCCAAGAAAGCTGGGTGACAGCAAACCTCTTAGTTACCGTAACTTTTTTCCAGAATCATTACACAGTTGGCTGTAGTGGGCGTGGCCATTGGTGAGGGAGGTGTGTCTTGATATGAAGAGGGCATGGTCTATGCACATTTGTGGAGTTGTACGCTGTGAACACCCCAACCGCGAATCTCCCTGATGGACACTTTCAAAAATTGACAAGTATGACATCTGGTGAGAATGTAATTTCAATAGCACTTTTAGAAATTGAAAATTTTAGAAAATTGGTGATGTTTGTTAATACTTATTTCACCTGCTGTGCCACAAAGCTCTGCCTCTCTCCCTGGGTTAGTTATATGCCTATCTCAGATTGGGTAGCAAATCTCACCTGACAAATTTCCTTTAAACTTCACTCATTGAGGTGGCACTCAAAGCTTGGTGGTTTCACACACATGGGACTTAGCAACAGACAGGCATACAAATGTAACAATTGGTTCCTGGACAGCAGTTGATGCCATTCAGCTCTGTAGTCTAATTTACACTGCTCTCCTACACAGTATCTCAATCATAGGAAGGCTTGCTCCTTCACCTGCTCTCAGGCTAGATCTCTCCCTTGTGGCCTCCTGTCACAGTCGCAGCAATCAGCAGCTCAGTTTCTTTCTGTGCAGGCCATTTGTCACTCTGCAACTCAATTGGTTTCTGTCTTACTGCTCCTTGTGGAGCTCTGACACAGCTATGTCACTCAGCAGTCCAGCCTGTCTCTTAGGTCTCACGGTTGCAGATTAATAGTCTGTTAACTACTTCTGCCTCTCTACAATAAAGGGGACATCTATCTGGTATTTAATCACCGACTTGGGTGCCAGGAGGCCATAATTTGTCTCCACTAACTTGCGACAATTCTCCCTGACTCACATGTATGTTCCATGGTGCACACACTGTCCCTAGGTCCTGCCAAGCAGCTCTTTTTTTTTTTTTTTTTTTAAATATATTTTGTTTGGTACATCATAGAACAAAGGCAGCATACCATACCATAAAAAAACAGTACAGTAACCAGTACAACTATTATTTGACAAATATATTGCATGAACTGTAATCGCTATGTAATTAAGAGATATTAATTAAAGACTATGTAACCAGCATATTGAGTCCGACTCTTTAGTACACTGTTGTGTGTTCAATATGGTGAAGATAAAGTTTGCTAAAGAGTCAATTAGTATGAGGAAGAAGGGAATTCCCAGTTCACAATCCACTTTATGCATAAACAAATAAAAACCCCAAACATTTAAA
>JAODAL010039144.1:0-38335 GCA_025379985.1 Phyllomedusa bahiana
GTCACCACAGCAAAAAAACAACGCTTTTAAATTAAAACCCCCGGATGTAAATTGCGCCAAACAATTGAGCAACCACAAAAATTTAAAACTTTGAAACGTGTTACAATGGGGTGTTTTTTTAAGCTACACAACAAGAGAAAAAATTGTAAATTTAACCCCTTTGCTTGTGAAATAGGCTACAGGAAAAAAGGGAAATTTTTTTTCGGTGAAAGAGGGTTTTTTTTTAGTTTACCACAGCAGAAAAAAAAAGCTTTTTAAACCCCCGGATGGGAAAATTGGGGCCCCAAAAAATTGAGCAACCCCAAACTACAAACTTGTACGTGTTACAAAAAAAGGTTTTTTTTTTCGCACACAACAAGAGAAAATAAATTTTAATTAACCTTCCGCCCTTTTGAATTTGGCTACAGGAAAAAAAATTTTTTTTTTGGCGGGAAAGAAAGGTTTTTTTAGTCCACCACACAGAAAAAACACGCTTAAAATTTAAACCCCCGGATGTAAATTTTTCGCCAAACAATTGAGCAACCAAAAAACTAAAAAGGCTTTGTGCGTGTTACAATGGCTTTTTTTTTACGCTTCAAAAACAAGGGGAAAAAATTGTAAATTTCCCTTTGCTTTGTGAATTAAAGGGTACAGGAAAAATGTATTTTTTTTTGGGGGTGAAAGAAGGGTTTTTTTTTAGTCAAAACCCCAGCAAAAAACAACGCTTAATTAAACCCCTGGATGTAAATTGCCCAAAAAATTTTAGAACCACAAACTACAAATTTGTAGCGTGGTTTCAATGGGGGTTTTTTCTAAAGCTAAAAACCCAAAAAAGAAAAAATTTTTAATTAAAACCTTTGCTTGGAATTTTGGCTACAGGAAAAAATTTTTTTTTGGGGGTGAAAGAGGTTTTTTTTTAGTCCCCCACAGCAAAAAACAACGCTTAATTAACCCCCGGGTTAAATTTTCCCAAACAAATTTAGCAACCACCCAAACCACGAACTTTGGGAGCGTGTTAAATGGCGTGTTTTTTTAGCTACCCCAAAAAGAGAAAAAAATTTTAATTAACCTTCGCCTTTTTAAAAAGGCTACAGAAAAATGTAATTTTTTTTGGGGGTGAAAGATTTATTTTAGTCAACCCCCAGCAGAAAAACAACGCTTAATTAACCCCTGGATGTAAAATTTCCCAAACAATTGAGCAACCCCCAAACTACGAGTATTGAAACGTGTTAAAAATGGGGGTGTTTTTCCCCCCACGCTACACAACAAGAGAAAAAAAATTTTAATTAACCTTCGCTTTTGAATTAAAGGGTAAGGAAAAAATTTTTTTTTTTGGGGGTGAAAAAAACGGGGTTTTTTTTAGTCACCACCGCAAAAAAAAAACGCTTTAAATTAAACCCCCGGGTGTAAATTGCGCCAAACAATTGAGCAACCACCAAAAAACACTTTTTAGCGTGTTTTCAATGGCGTTTTTTTTTCGCTACACAACAAGAGAAAAAAAATTTTAATTAACCCTTTGCTTGTGAATTAGGCTACCAGGAAAAATTTTTTTTTTTTTTTTTGGCGGTGAAAGACGGGTTTTTTTATGCACCACAAACAAAAAAACAACGTTTTTTAAATTTAAACCCCGGATGTAAATTGCCCAAACAATTTTAGCAACCCCAAACTACCCCTATTTTTAGCGTTTACAATGGCAGTTTTTTTTACCCCCTACACAACAAAAGGGAAAAAATTGGAAAATTTAAACCCTTTGCCCTTTTGAATTAGGCTACAGGAAAAATGTATTTTTTGGGGGTTTAAAGACGGGGTTTTTTTTTAGTAAACCCCAGCAGAAAAACAAAACCCTTTAATTTTAACCCCCGGATGGAAAAATTGGGGCCCCAAACAATTGGCAAACCACCAAAAATACGAGCTTTGACGTGGTTTTCAATTGGGGTGTTTTTTTTTCCTACACAACAAGAGAAAAAATTTTTAATTAACCTTCGCTTTTAATTAGCTCAGGAAAAATTTATTTTTTTGGGGGGAAAGAGGTTTTTTTAAAACCCCCCACGCAGAAAAAACAACGCTTAATTAAAACCCCCGGAAAAATTTCGCCAAAAATTTAGCAACCACAAAAATACAAACTTTGAAACGTGTTTTCAATTTGGGTGTTTTTTAGCTACCAACAAGAAAAAATTGAAAATTTAAACCCCCCCCTTGTGAAAAAAGGCTACAGGAAAAAAGTAATTTTTTTTGGGGGGTGAAAGAGGGTTTTAAATTTTGTCACCACAGCAGAAAAACAAAGCTTTTAAAACCCCCCTGGATTTAAAATTTCCCAAACAATTGAGCAACCCCAAACTACAACTTAATTTTACGTGTTACAAAACGTGTTTTTACGCTACAAACAAGAGAAAAAAAATTTTAATTAACCTTTTCCCTTTTGAATAGGCTCAGGGAAAATGATTTTTTTCGGGGAAAGACGGTTTTTTTAGTCACCACAGCAGAAAAACAACGCTTTTAATTTAAACCCCCGGGTGAAATTGGGGCCAAAAAAATTTGGAAAAAAACCAAAAACAAAGAGCTTTGTTGCGGTTACAATTCTGTTTTTTTTCGGGTAAAACAACAAGAAAAAATTGTAATTAACCCTTTTTCCCTTTTTGAAATTTGGCACAGGAAAAATTTATTTTTGGGGGGTGAAAGAAGGTTTATTTTTTGTCCCAAAACAAAAAACAACGCTTAATTTTAACCCCCGGAAAGTAAATTGCCCCCCAAAAAATTGAGCAAACCCCAAAAAAACAAATTTGTACCCGGTTTTTCAATCGTGGTTTTTTTACGCTACACAACAAGGAAAAAATTGGGAAAATTTAAACCCTTTGCTTGGGGAATTAAAGGACCCGAGGAAAAAATTTTTTTTTTGGGGGTGAAAGAGGTTTATTTTTGTCACCAACCCCGAAAAAAAACCCCTTAATTAACCCCCGGATGTAAATTGCGCCAAACAAATTTAGCAACCACAAAAACGAGCTTTGTAGCGTGTTACAATGGCTTTTTTTTTTCGCTTTCACAACAAGAGAAAAAAAATTTTAATAACCTTCCCCTTGTGAATTAGGGTACGGAAAAATGTTTTTTTTTGGCCCGGGGAAAGAGGTTTTTTTAGTCACCACGCAGAAAAACCGCTTAATTTAACCCCCGGATGTAAATTGCGCCAAAAAATTGACAACCAAAAACACAGAATTTTTAAACGTGTTACAAGGCGTGTTTTTACGCTACACCCAAAAAGAGAAAAAAAATTTTAAATTAAAAATTCCCCTTTTTGAATTAGGCAAAAGGAAAAAAAAATTTTTTTTTTTTGGTTGGGAAAAAGGTTTTTTTTTTAGTCACCCCAAGAAAAAACAACGCTTAATTAACCCCTGGATGTAAAAATTGGGGCCAAAAAAATTTATTTCAACCACAAACAAAAACTTTTTAGCTTTTTACAATGGGGTGTTTTTTTTCCCTACACAACAAGAAAAAAATTTAAATTTAAACCCTTGCTTTGGAAAAAATTTGGCCCACAGGGAAAAAAATTTTTTTTTTTGGGGGGTGAAAAAATGGTTTTTTTAGTCACCACAGCAGGGAAAAAAAACGCTTAAAATTTAACCCCCCGGAAGTTTAAAATTTCGCCAAACAATTGACAACCACAAACACAGCTTTTTTAGCGTGTTAAATGGCGTGTTTTCTACCAAAACAACCCAAAAAAAAATTGGGAATTAACCTTCCCCTTTGGAATTAGGCTACAGGAAAAAAATTTTTTTTTTGGGGGTGAAAAACGGTTTTTTTTTTAAATCACCACAGCAAAAAAACAACGCTTAATTTAACCCCCGGATTAAATTGCCAAACAATTGAGCAACCACAAAATACGATTTTGGGAAACGTGTTACAATTCGGTTTTTTACGCTACCCCCAAAAAGAGAAAAAAAATTTTAATTAAAACCCTTTCCTTGGGAATTAGGGTTTCAGGAAAAAATTTTTTTTTTGGGGGTGAAAGACGGGTTTTTTTTAGTAAACCAAAAGCAAAAAAAACAACGTAATTAACCCCTGGGAAAGAAATTTTCCAAAAAATTGAGCAACCACAAAACTACGAGTTTTTAACGTGTTACAAAGGGGTGTTTTCCTTTCGCTACACAACAAGAGAAAAAATTGTAATTAACCTTTGCCCTTTTGGGAAATTTGGCCCACAGGAAAAAAGTAATTTTTTTGGGGGTGAAAGACGGTTTTTTTTAGTAAACCAAAAGCAGAAAAAACAACCCCCCTTTAAATTTAAACCCCCGGATGTAAATTGCGAAAAAAAATTGAGCAACCACAAAAAAACGACTTTGTAAACGTGTTACAATTGGGGGTGTTTTTTGTACGCTCCCCCAAACAAGAGAAAAAATTTTAATTTCCTTTTGGGTTGTTTAATTAGGCTATGGGAAAAAATTTTTTTTTTGGCGGGGAAAGAGGTTTATTTTAGTCCCCCCCAGGGGAAAAACAACCTTTTAAAAAACCCCTGATGTAAATTGCCCCAAACAATTGGGGCAACCACAAACTACAAGCCCTTTTTACGGTTTTCAAAAGGCTGTTTTTTCGCTTTCAAAAACAAAAAAAAATTGTAATAAAAACCCTTTGCTTTTTTTGAATTAGGCTTACAGGAAAAATTTTATTTTTTGGGGGTGAAAGAAGGTTTTTTTTAGCACCACAGCAGAAAAACAAAGCTTTTTAAACCCCCGGGTGTAAAAATTTTTCCCCAAAAAATTGAGGGAACCACAAAAATACAAACTTTGTAGCGTGTTTTCAATGGGGTGTTTTCAAGCTACACAACAAGAGAAAAAATTGTAATTAACCTTTCGCCTTTTGAATTAGGCTACAGGAAAAATTTATTTTTTGGGGGTGAAAGACCCCCTTTTTTTTAGTCACCACAAACAGAAAAAAAAACGCTTAAAAAAAACCCCCGGAAAGTTTAAAATTGGGGCCCCAAAAAAAATTTAGGGAACCACAAAAATACGAGGTTTTTAGCGTGTTACAAGGGGTGTTTTTTTTACGCTACACAACAAGAAAAAAAATTGTAATTAACCTTCGCTTGGGGAATTAGGCTAAAAGGAAAAAAATTTTTTTTTTTGGGGGGGTGAAAGACGGTTTATTTTTGTCACCACAGCAAAAAACAACGCTTAATTAACCCCTGGATGTAAATTTCCCCAAACAATTGAGCAACCACAAATTTCAGTTTGTAGCGGGTTACAATGGCGTGTTTTTTACGCTACACAACAAAAAAGGAAAAAATTGTAATTAACCTTCGCTTGTGAATTTGGCTACAGGAAAATGTAATTTTTTTGGGGGGTGAAAAAGACGGTTTATTTTTTTTCACCACAGCAGAAAAAAAAACGGGTTAATTAACCCCCGGGTGTAAATTGCGCCAAAAAAATTGAGCAACCACAAACACGAGCTTTGTAAACGTGTTTACAAAGGCGTTTTTTTTTTACGCTACAACCCAAAAAGAAAAAAATTGTAATTAACTTCCTTTTTGGAAAATTTGGCCCACAGGAAAAAAAATTAAAATTTTTTTGGGGGTGAAAGAGGTTTATTTTATCACCACAGCAGAAAAACAACGCTTAATTTTAACCCCCCGGATTTAAATTTTCGCCAAACAATTTTAGCAACCACAAACTACAAGCTTTGTAGCGGTTACAATGGCGTGTTTTCTACCTACACAACAAAAGGAAAAAATTTTAAATTTCCCCTTTGCCCGGAATTAGGCTACAGGAAAAATTTATTTTTTTTGGGGGTGAAAGATGGGTTTTTTTTTAAATCACCACAGCAGGAAAAACCAAAGCTTAATTAACCCCTGGAAATTTAAAAAACGGGCCCAAACCCAAATTTAAACAACCACAAACTACGAGCTTTGTAGCCTGTACAATGGCTTTTTTTTCTACGCTACACAAAAAGAGAAAAAAATTGAAAAATTTAAACCTTCCCCTTGTGAATTAGGGTACAGGGAAAATTTATTTTTTGGGGGTGAAAAAACGGTTTTTTTTTAGTCACCACGCAAAAAACCCAAAGCTTAATTAACCCTGGGTGTAAATTGCGCCAAAAAATTACAACCACAAAAAATAGAGCTTTGTACTGTTACAATGGCGTGTTTTTTTTACCTACACAACAAGAGAAAAAACTGTAAATTTAACCTTTGCTTGTGAATTAGGTTTCAGGAAAAAAAATTTTTTTTGGGGGGAAAGACGGTTTTTTTTTAGTCACCACAAATCAAAAAACAACGCTTAATTTAACCCCCCCGGGTGAAATTGCGCCCAAAAAATTGAGCAACCCAAACAAAAAGCTTTGTACGGTTACAATGGCGTGTTTTTTTTTTCGCTACCCCCAACAAAGAAAAAAATTTTTTAATTTAACCCTTTTGCTTGTGAATTTGGGTCAGGGAAAAAATTAAAATTTTTTTTCGGGGAAAGAGGTTTATTTTTGTCACCAAACAGAAAAACAAAGATAAAACCCCTGGAAGGGAAAAATTTCGCCCAAAAAATTTGAGCAACCACAAACTACAGCTTTGTACGTGTACAATGGCGGTTTTCTAAAAGCTACACAACAAGAGAAAAAATTGTTTAAAAAACCTTCCTTGTGAAAAAATTTGGCTACAGGAAAAAAAAATTTTTTTTTGGGGGGTAAAGACAGTTTTTTTTAGTCACCACAGCAGAAAAACAACGCTTAATTAACCCCTGGATGTAAATTTTGGCCCAAAAAATAGAGCAAAACCCCAAACTACGAGCTTTTTTGCGTGTTACAATGGCGTGTTTTCCCACCTACAACAACAAGAAAAAAAATTTTAAATTTAAACCCTTTGCTTTGAATTAGGAAAAAGGAAAAATTTAATTTTTTTCCCGGGAAAGAAGGGTTTAATTTTTTGTAAAACCAAAAGCAAAAAACAACGGGTTAAAAATTTAAACCCCCGGATGTAAATTGCGGGAAAAAATTAAACAACCACAAACTACGAGCTTTTTTAGCTGTTCAAAAGGCGTGTTTTTTAGCTACCCCAACAAGAGAAAAAAAATTTTAATTTCCCTTTGCTTTTTGAATTAAAGGGTGCAGGAAACATTTATTTTTTGGCCGGGGAAAGAACGGTTTTAAAATTTTTGGGCACCAAAAGCAGAAAAAACAAAAAGCTTTAAATTAACCCCGGAGTAAAAATTGCGCCCCCCAATTGAGCAACCACAAACTACGAGCTTTTTAGCGGTTAAAAATGGGTGTTTTCTACGCAAAAACAACCCAAAAGAAAAAATTGTAATTTAAACCCTTTCCCTTTTAATTAGGCTACAGGAAAAAAATTTTTTTTTTGGGGGGGTGAAAGACGTTTATTTAAATCACCACAGCAAAAAAAAAAGCTTTAAAATTTAAACCCCTGGAAAGTAAATTGCGCCAAACAATTTAGCAACCACAAACTACAGCTTTTTAGGGTTTACAATGGCGTTTTTTTCTACGCAAAAACAACAAGAGAAAAAAAATTTTTAAAAAACCTTCCTTGTTGAATTAGGCCAAAAGGAAAAAATTTTTTTTTGGGGGGTTTAAAGACGGTTTTTAATTTTTGTCCCCCCCCACAGCAGAAAAACAACGCTTAATTAACCCCTGGAAATTTTAAAATTTCCCAAAAAATTGGCAACCACAAACACGAGTTTTGTAAACGTTTTACAATTTGGGGTGTTTTTTACGCTAACAAACAATAAAAAAATTTTTAATTAACCTTTGCTTTGAAAAAGGGTACAGGGAAAAAAAGTTTTTTTTTTGGCTGAAAAACGGTTTATTTTTAGTCAAAACAGCAAAAAACAAAAGCTTAATTAACCCCTGGTGTAAATTGGGGCCAAACAAATTTAGCAACCACAAACACGAGCTTTTTTAGGTTAAAAATGGCTGTTTTTACCCACACAACAAGAGAAAAAAAATTGTAATTAACCTTCGCCCGTGAATTGGGGTACAGGAAAAATGTATTTTTTGGCGGTGAAAAAGACGGTTTCTTTTAGTCACCACAACAGCAGAACAACGCTTAATTAACCCCTGGATGTAAATTGCGCAAAAGAATTGAGCAGCCAAAAATGCAGTGGTATTTGTATTGTAAAAACGCTGTTTCTTTAAATGAATACAACAGGGACAGGCTTAGATCCCCCTTGGATATTCAATGTGCTGTTAGCAGATAGCATTAAAATGTACGTATATGCAGCTGCATTGGACGCACACTGGATTTCAGATCCAATACCCCACAAAATCAGAAATAGAACGTTAAGAGAAGCAGTCTCTGAGACAAGCTGTGACACCCCCCAAAAATAGCTATATAAAAATCAGTTTTTCAGTAAGAGCTATTGCAAGCAGCCGCGGCAGCACCTTCCCTAGTCAGTACAGTGAGAGGAGTGTGAGCTCCCAGCGTCGCGTCCAGACTTATATAGTGCGGTGACGTTACAGAATCCCGGCGGTCTCTGATTGGCTTCATCTCTGCACATGTCATGCAGGCTATGCCCTTCTTCCTCCCAGAGTGCTTTGCCCCATGTAACGCCATGTGCTCGCAGCCATTTTATCAATCAAAACACACTTAGGTCACCCGAAGTCCCCCAAACTTCGACTTCGTTCAGAACCGAAGTTTTCCTGAAATTTGAAACGAATTCCACTTCGTTAGAATCAATTCGCCCATCTCTAGTTATATCTACCGCGTTCCAGTGAATAATGGATAAAAACTGAAAATCTGCAAGAAAAGTTAAATTTTTAAATTTCACTTCCGCTTTGCTTTAATTTCTTTGAAACACTTGATGGGTTAATAAACTTTCTAAATGCTGTTTTGAATACTATAAAGGTTGTAGTTTCTTAGATGGAGTCTTTTAGGGGGTATTTTAAAAAAATCACCCTAGGTACCTAAAAAAGCTAATTTTCTTAAAAAATGTGAAAAATTACTATTAAAATTTTAAAAAGCCCCAAAAATTATCGTAAAAAAAAATAAAAGGACTTTCAGGACCACCTGCACCAAACACAGAGTGGACACTGAATTGGGACTGATTGTCTTCACAGCAAGTAGCAGAGTAAATGTGTGAGAACTCAGTCTTTTTTATTTCCTAAGCTGTAATAAAACAGAGCTACGATTTTGATGCCTTTTTTATTGCTTTTTTTTCGGTGTTTTTTTTTGTGAACCTGGGGCCCAGGGCTTCTTTTATTTATCCTGACTGGGTTTTGAAGATTATTATGGACAATTTAAAATTTGGCACATTTTTTATGTTACAAATTTTTTTAGATATGCGATAATTTGGGTTAAAATCTGTGCTTCATCTTTTAAATATCGCCCCAAAATTTTTTTCAGCGTTCCCTGTCATTTGGCGGCCACAAATCATTTTACAGATAGGCAGGGTGAGATTGTGTGCGACGTCATGCGGGGATGTGTTGATTGCGATTCTGGAAAAATCACATCCCTCGTTTTACATAAAACACCCTTTCCTTTTCGATCATGTCTCTCACGTCTCATACAGTGGGACGTGCGCTCTGCCTGTGTCCAAAAGCTCAGCGAAATTTCTATTTTTTCACAGGAAAGCCTACTGTTAGTGTGATCCTTACAACTTATTTTAATCAGAGATTGGAGTTTTTATGTATTAGGTAAAAATTTTTAAAAAGGATATCTATGCTGAAAACAGGGGGGGGAACAGAGGGAGGGGGGGGGGTCCCGGGGGCGAACACAGAAAGCTCTATAAAGAATACGGAAAAAGTTCACCAAGATTTAGTGTAGACATTGCCCTGAAATTTGCTTTTTTATTAACATTTTTTCTATTGAAAATTTCCTGGATATTGGGCAGCCTGAACTTTAAAATTTACACATATTTTCTAGTAACTGAGGGCCTTTTTAGGTGCAAAACTCCACTTTTTTTATCAGTATACATTTTAGATAGTGTTCTTTTTTTAATTTTGCCCATTCCACTTTGTTTTATAGCCACCCTTTCGTTAAATTAAATCCAGCAATTTTTTTAGTCAGCACAGGTTATAGGGCCAAAAATACCTTTTTTTATCCCCAAACATTTTAATACGTGTTTTTTCACTTTGGGGCAACAGCTTTTCATTGAGGGACCTTGCACTTAAATGTAATACACAATTTTTTAGTAACCACGGGAAATTGAAAGGCCCAAAAATCCTTTATTATCCGAATACATTTCAGAACGTGTTCTTTACTTTGGCGCAGGCCACTTTGATGATAGTCTACTTTGCAGTTTAAAAGTAATACAGCAATTTTGTCGTCACCCCAGTGAAATTTTAGGCCAAAAAATACCTTTTATTATCCGATACTTTCAATACGGTTTTTTCACTTTTGCGCACTAAGCTTTGTTATTGAGGACCTTGCACTTAAAATTAATACAGCAATTTTTTAGTCACCACAGGGGAATTGAAAGGTGCCAAAAAAAACTTTTTTTATCCGTATAAATTTCAGATACGTGTTTTTTTTACTTTGGGGCAGGCCAGCTTTGTTTATAGATCTAACATGCAGTTAAATTTTAATACAGCAATTTTGTGTCACCACAGGGGAAAAATAGGGCCCAAAAAAAACCCTTTTATTATCCGAAAACATTACAGATACGTGTTTTTTCATTTTTCGATACGCTTTGTTCATTGAGGCACCTTGCACTTTAAAGTGATTACAGCAATTTTGTAGTCACCAAGGGGAATTTATAGGGCCCCAAAAAAAAAACCTTTATTATCCGAAACTTTTCAATCGTTTTTTTCACTTTTTACACATACAGCTTTGTTCATTAAGCAACCCTTTCACTTCTTGAATCAGCAATTTTGTAGTCACCACAGGTGAATTTTAAAAGGGGCCAAAAATACCTTTTATTATCCCAATACATTTCAGATAGTGTTTTTTTTATTTGGCGCAGGCCACTTTTTGATAGATCCCACTTTGCAGTTAAATTTGAATACACAATTTTGTATCACCACAGGTAAATTGATAGGTGCCAAAAAATACATTTTTTTTTCCAATACTTACAGATACGTTTTTTTTTCACTTTTGCGCACTAAAAGCTTTGTTCATTGAGGCACCTTGCACTTAAAAAGTGATTACAGCAATTTTGTATCACCCCAGGTGAATTGAAAGTCCAAAAAAAACCTTTTTTTTATCCGAATACATTTCAGATACGTGTTTTTTCACTTTTTCGCACTACAGCTTTGTTCATGAGGACCCCTTTCACTTAAATGTGATTACAGCAATTTTGTAGTCACCACAGGGGGAATTGATAGTTTCCAAAAAATACCCTTTTTTTTTTCCGAAACATTAAGATACGTGTTTTTCACTTTGGGACCAGCTTTTCATTTAGTCACCTTTCATTAAAATGTGAAAACAGAAATTTTTTAGTCACCAAGGGAATTGAAAGGGGCCAAAAATACCTTTTATTATCCGAATACTTTTAGTACGTTTTTCACTTTTTGGGGGCAGGCCAGCTTTGTTGATAGATCTACTATGCAGTTAAATTTGAATACACAAATTTTTTGAAGTCACCACGGGTAAATTTGGGATAGTTGACAAAAAAAACCTTTTTTTAAACCCAAAATACATTACAGATACTTTTTTTTTTTAAAATTTTGCGCACTACAGTTTTGTTAAATTGAGGCACCTTGCATTTAAAAATTGTGTTTAAAAAAAATTTTTGAAGTCCCCCACAGGGAATTGATGGGTCCCAAAAAATACCTTTTAAAACCCGAATACTTTAAAGAAACGTTTTTTTTCACTTTGGCGAAACTACAGTTTTTTTTTTCATTGAGGCCCCCTTTGCATTTAAAAAGGGGAAATACAGCAATTTTGAAAGTAAACCACGGGTAAAATTAAAAGGTCCCCCAAAAAAAATTCCTTTATTACCCAAAATACTTTTCAGATACGTTTTTTTTTTCACTTTGGCGCAGGCCACTTTTTTTGATAGATCTATTTTGGGGCTTTAAAATTTTTAAATTTCAGCAATTTTGTAGTCACCACGGGTAAATTTGTTTGGGTTCCCAAAAAAATCCCTTTATTATCCGAATACATTACAGATACGTTTTTTTCATTTTGGCCCTAAAAGCTTTGTTCATTGGGGCCCAACCTTGCCCCTTAAAAAAGTGAATCCCAGAAATTTTTTGTATACCACGGGTGAATTTGGGGAAAGGGGGTTTGGGCCCAAAAATACTTTTTTTTAAATCCGAAAAACCTTTCAGATACGTTTTTTTTTCACTTTGGCGCGCCACCTTTTTTTAATAATCTACTTTGAAATTTTAAATGGAATACAGCAATTTTGTTTTAAATTTAAAGGGATTTGAGAATACTGTGTTTTGCCTCTTTTAATAAGAGACTTTCCAAAACTTTTCCCTTTACCTTCTAAAATTTTTTATATTTCTGAAAAAAGGAGAAAATTCAGGTGTAATTGAGCAAAGAGGGGGGTGGGGACATGGAGGTAAGGTCCCGGAGAAAGGGTTTCTCCCCCATGGGCGACAAAAACGCATGCCAGCGGGATCTTTCATTTGCGGGAAACCAAAATCAGGCCTGTAAACGCGGGTCAGGGCCGTGGAATCCCCAGAAACGAACAGCGTCCCCAAATCGGGCCTTTTCAGTGGAAAATTAAACCCGGAAATCCCGCAAGCCCTTACCTCCCGTCCCACCAGTCACGGCCACAAATTCGTCATCAGCATCATCGAAACCCCTCCAACATAAAAAGCCCAAAATGTAAAATTTCGTTACCCCCACTGTGGTTAATAAATTTTTCTGAAGAAGCCCTTTTTTGATGAAAAAAAGCGGTTTGGGGGTAAAAAGGCATGTTAAAAGATAAAGAGGCCAAAGGATGATTTTCCTGCTCTCCCGCCCAGTTTACCGATTCATCAGTGAAAGGAGAAGAAAGCCGGTCAATTGGGGCCAAAAACCCCGGGCGGTCGGAAAATGTTTTTCCCCAGCCCCCTCTTGCTTGTACCCCCGCATCCCCGGGAAACAGAAGGGTCGGGACGCCCGAAGTAAACCTTGTTGATATAAAAAATGACGACATTGCGGACCAACGGGGTTCTTTTCGCAAAATTTGTTTGGGCGAGCGCTCATCACAAAGACAGGAGGAAGACAAGGGGGTAGGGGTCGGGACGGGTTTTTTGCTTAAAAAGGGGGAGAGGGGGGGGGTTCGCAGAAGCCGCTGATATGATTCCCCACCCAAAAGGTCCGCGAAAACCCCCGCCCCCTGGGGCTTATCACCCGTAAAAAAGGCCCAGGACCCTCTCAACCCCGGGGCCTTTCTTTGGGGCAAGCCTCTGTTTCCCACCCGCGATGTCATATGCGCCTTTGCCAAAACGCAAAATAAGGCAAGAACCTTAGGGGGTTTAAACCCACCACCAACATGCCCTAGTCACAGAAATGAATGCATGAGTTGAAATGGGGGGCAACATTTGGGCCAAAAAACCCAGACCAAACCCCGGGGCCCCCAACCCTGCACACCCTTTCTGTCTTGCCTCCTCCTCCCCCCCCCCCCCACCCAACGTTCCTCAGTTTGCCCAGTCTCTCAGAGTCAAAAATTCAGGGAAACAGCCCCGCTTCAGCCTCCACCGCGCCCCGATTCCCAACCAGCACCACCAACCCATCCTACCCCTTCCCCTTTCCCGCCAGTTTGACGGCCCTGCACGCCGTTACGCGCCAGCCTTCGCCCTTCCAGGTTTGGGGGAGCAGAAAACACTTTAAACCCAAACCATCCCAAAGCAAAAGCCTGAATGTGGGCATTCCCAATTTTTTTTGGGCCCTTTTGGAAATTTTCCCTTTTCCCGGGTCTGGTGGACATAGGGGGGTTTCCGCCACGTCAGGGCCCCTTTGGCTTCCCCCCCAATCCAAATTTTCCAGCGGGGCATTTCTTTTCCCCCCAAAAAAAGCCGCCCCTGCCCTGGCCAGCCACTGCCCATCAAAAATTTCAAGCGCATTGCTGCATCTGTGGCTAAAAAAGGGCCCCATCTGCCCAAACCGGGCCCACATGGACTATTAAGCACCCAAGGCCGCAATAATCTCTGTGACGCCCCGGGGTGGGGCTGGGTATGTCTCTGGGGGTTTGACGGTGGCTCTCAGGCTCGGCGCACACTCTTCAAAACCGCGGGGATGGGGGGCAGGGTTTTTTTTTTCCCCCAAAAGGTCCTTTGGGGGCATCAACGTCCCCAGAGAAACCGGGCCCCGTGTTAAAATTAATCTGTTTTGGGAGACCGTCCACACTCGGGTCAGGAGCTGGGGCCCGGCTCTCCGCAACGAGACCGACCCCCTTGGAGGGGGTGCCCAAAAAGCCTTGGGGCCAGGCAAGGTGGTGTGCGAAAAGGGGCGAAATCTGGTTTGGCCCCCCGTAAATCTTTAGGCTGGAGCACATCCCTTGCCTGGAAAAAGTCATAAACCCGGGGTCGTCCGGAAAATTTCAAAAGAGCTCCCCCGGCCTGGCCTGCCTCGAGGAAGGCTCGAAGCGAGTTCACACTTTCCCCCCTTTTCACGACCCCTCCCTTCGTCCCCCTGGTTGCGTTGCAGAAATCACCCCGGCCTCCCCGTCAACCGTCTCTTGTTGACGTGGCAACACCCCTAAAATTTTCCACCCCCCAAACATCCCTCCAGCGATTTTTGGAAAGACAGCCCCAAATCCCATTAACGGAGTACGAAGTGACACTTTCCCCTGAAAAACAGGGGTTGCGGACCTGGGGTATTGAGCCCCCCCAAAAAGGGAGGCAGGTGAAAAAGCCCCTGCACCATCCTTGCCAGTTTTGAAAAAGCCCCCAAAAAAGGTCATGCGGACGATCCCCCCTTTCAGCAGGGACCTTTTGGGGTTTGATTTTAGTTCGGGAAAACGATCTTTTGGGACACTCTAAAAAAAAACGGGTTTCCCAGCGACGGGAAAAAGGGACACAGATGGGGAAACACGGAGCCTTTCTCTCCGTCAAAACCAAAAGGCCCAACATTTTTCTCAATTTTATCAGTCTTCTTTAAAGGGCAGTGGTTTTCGGGTCCAGGGGCTATGCAAAGGCAGCGCATCAGCTCTCAGGGTGCATCATCTCAGGCAAGCCCGGGGTGTGTTTAAGGGTGTGCCGGAGGGAGCGGAGGAGGGGAGGAGGGGGAAGAGGAGGGGGAAAGGGATTTCTAGACACCCCACTTTTCCGACTTTCCCCGCCTTGGAAAGAGGTTTTGGGGGGAATTTTAGACGGAGGGGGAAGATGGGGGAAGACATTTTCTAGTGCCCCTCGACCCAGAGGGGTTGGGAAATCCCGGGGTCCCTCTCCCCACATTAGGCTTGGAGCCCATTTCCTCCAACTGATCCTCGCTTAAGGGCCCTCCAAAAAGAAAAAACTTTTTCTGGGGCCACCCCCCGGGGTCTCCGGACAAAAAAAAAACTCAGCACTTTTCCTTTCCCCCCCCAAAAAGAGGGGTAAAATGCGGAAATGGGGACCTTTCTTTATTGACAACTGGGAACATCTGTTGCTTCTTCAAAGTTTTCCCCCAAAAGTCAAAGGTGGAACAACATCAGCCCACGTGACAGCAGTTTTGATGGCCCAAATAGCCGTTCGGCAGCATAGCACAGGCAAGGTGGCATAAAACCTAATGGGTGCCCTTTGGAATCTTTTTTAAACCTTTTCCCCCCAACGCAGCAATGGGAGGGCACAAAATCCCAAAACACAGAGACCAAACTTAAGATCATGGGGCAAAAGACAAACTGTGCGCTCAAAACCGATGTTTTTGTATGTGTTCCGGGCCCAATAGACCCTTTTGGTATCCAAAATGGAACCCAAAGGCCCGAGCTCGCTCGCCACACCAAAAAGGGGTTTTCCGCCCAGCACCCCCATATTGGGGTGGACCTTCAAACAAACTTTGGGGGAGGGCATTACAAAACAAACCCCATCCGGGTTTTCCCCAGATAATGTGGATCATTTTACTTTCCCTCAAGATGAAACAGGCATGGAAACTCTGATGATGTTGGGGGCCCGAATTGCCGAGGCCCGATTTGTTGCCCGGCTACTTCACATTCCTCTTCAAACAGAAAAGGGCCCCTTGAAAAATTTTTTTTTAAAAGAAACATTTCTTACTGCAATTTTTATTCCTTTTTTCCCAAAATTCATTTTGCTGGGTTTTTCTGTGAGGAAAGGGAAAAGACAGCAAAAGGGTTCATGACAACACCGTATTTCCCTTTACCAATTTTTTCTTTAAATTTTCGGGATTGTCAAAAGGTTTTTTAGGGCATGTTGCGGGGAGATACACTATAAATTTTTGGTCTTATTTTGGGAAAAGAAATTGGGTTTTTAAATGGGATTTTTCCCCCCTCCCCAATTTTTTTTAAAAGTGGCCGAGAAGTCATATTTTTAATTTTTTTTGGGTTTATGTTTCTGGGGGATACAGCAAATTTAATTTATGGGCCTTGGAACAGAAATGTGGCTTTTATTGGGATTTTTTTCCCCCCACAATTTTTTTAAAAATTTGGGTGAGAAAATCATTTTTTTAATTTTTTTGGGGCATCTGCCCTTTTAAATGACGCAAAACAAAAGGTCCCTTTTTTAAAAAAATTTTGTTTCAAACAGAAAAATTTGTTCTTCAAAATTTTCAAAAGTGGGGTCAAGGGGCATGTTTTGAATTTTTTGGGGGATTTGGGTGTGACATGCCCCTTTTAAATACAGGTCCCAAAACCCATAAAAAAAAGTTGTTTCTAACAACATTTTTTCTTCCCCCAATTTCCAAAGTGGTCAAGGGGCATTCTTGAATTTTTTGGGGGATTTTTTCTGTGAAAATTCAGCTAAAAAAGGTCCTATTATAAAAAAAAGGTTTTTTTCTAAAAAGACATTTGTTTCTTCCCAAAAATTGTCCCAAGAGTGGCTCAAGGGATGGTGCTGTCAGAAACAGGAATAGGAGGACCCCTGTTTTTTGGGCACATTTTGCAAAATGACCCTTTTTTTTGGGAAGAAACTTTAACATAGCTAAAACAATCCCCCGTATTGAGACAACCCCCTTTTAAAACAAAATTTAAAAAAAAAAAACAAAAACATGGTTTGGGGGGTTTCCCTCCTATTTTAAAAAAAAAGTTTTTTCTACAATTAAACTACAAAAAAAATTGGGATTACAAAAAAGTGGTTTTAAAAAACCCTGAAATTTTAAAAAGGGAGGTACAGGGAAAAATTGACCAAAATGTAAAGGGTTTTTCAAGGGCAAAGGAGTATGGAGCACGGAAAGAGAACAAAGTCCCAAAACAAATTTTCCCCCAAAACGTTGATTAAAAAAAAAAAAAGAATGCCAAGAAAAAGGGCACCTGGGGGGAACAGGAGCGTTTAACCCCTCATATTTCCCAAATGAAAACCCAATTTTTCCCCCACCCCATACGGGGGGGCAAGCGCTACCCAGGAAGGGACCCTAATGTCCCGTGAAAAATAAAATGGGGGTTGAAAAAACTCCTTTTTCCCGGGACTTTTAATCTGGGGTCATGCGGGTTTTGGGGGCTCATGCTTTGGCCCAGACAGGTTATAGTCAATTCCAGTGAAACTAAAATGGGGGTTCAAAGACTCCTTTTTCCGGCACTTTTTAATCTGGGGGTCATCAGGTTTGGGGCTCATGCTGGGGCCCAGGACAGGTATAGTCAATGTCCCAGTGAACAAAAAAGGTGGTTGAAAGACTCCTTTTACCGGCACTTTTTAATCTGGGGTCATGCAGGTTTGGGGCTCATGCTGTGGCCCGGGAACAGGTAATAGTCAATTTCCAGTGAAACTAAAATGGTGTTGAAAGACTCCTTTTTCCGTCACTTTTTAATCTGGGGCCCATGCAGGTTTGGGGCTCATGCTGTGGCCCAGGACAGGTATAGTCAATGTCCATGAAACTAAAATGGTGGTTGAAAGACTCCTTTTTCCGGCATTTTTTAAAATCTGGGTCATGCGGGTTTTAAAAGGGGAAAGCTGTGGTACAAGACAGGGATGGGGAATGGTCTGTGATTTTTTTTCTGGGGCCATTATAACCTAAGTGTGTTCCCCTAAATGTAGCACGTATCCATTTGACTGTTTTTGGATGTTAATTCCAGCTTCTCCAGCCCTGTTTGGGTGTAAGAATGAAGGTGTTGTTGCTCTCCCATAGACTTTAATGGTCATCGGTGATCATCTATCATCGACCATCGAATATCTTGTCGATGATGGTCGACTATCGACCATCGACCGATGTCGATGGCCAACGTAATCGCTCAACACTAATCCTGACTGCAAATATGTAAGCATGTGATCAGTAGCATACATAATACAATGTGTAGGGAAGCCAGCAGCGGTCTGGGCTCTCGGAGGGGTGTTGTGTTCTAAGCAGTGGCTGTCAGAGTATAGCTATTTTGCTGCATACGCGGTTTCTGCTACTGCTTAGCACTTCTGTGAAGCTACACTCCTCCTGTCCTAAGAACTGCTAAAATAATAACTGATAAAGCAAAACTGATGTTTCCTGTTTGTGCAAAGAAATTTACATTCATTGAACAATGTTGTAACTTACCAGATACTTTTTCCCATTTCTTTTCTACCCTTCGTTTTATTGTATTATTGTCAATGCACGCAGTATTGTTGTAATTTGTAAAAATTGTTAATAAAAATACATCATTTAAAAAAAGAAAGAAATCAATGTAAACTTCAAACAGCAAAATATAAAGTTTATAAAGGACCTATCACCGCCAGAGGACCTTATGAAGTAATAGAAGTCTAAAATATAAACACTTTCTCAAATATGAGTAGGAAAATAAAAGCAGTTTGCCTGTAATTCACTTAAAAAAAAAGCTCTGGTCCTTTAACACAGGGTCATCACAGCATGATGGGTCACTATGTTGACAGCTCTGTGAAACTTTCTACTTCTGAGCTGAGATAGTCCACTGTGCAGGGGGAGCCTGTAAGTCTGTACAATCTGTGTACTAGGAAGCTCTGTGCTGTTACCTTCATGCTGTTATTTCACTAGCAGCAGTGGAATATGGATGCCTGTGTGTTATATGGGAGGAAGCTGGAAGTAAGAAGTAAACCTTCTCAGACATATATCCTCAGTGTGCTGTGCCTGCTGCAGTGTAGGTGTATCAAGAGACTCCAATTAACCCTCTACAAGCAGCTATGTCCTTTGCTCCCCCTGCATAATTAGTATCTCCCACAGAGGGAATCCTACCAGATTGTGACCCCTGCCTGACAAAATTAAAGTAAAACATGTTTCCCTGTAATAATGAGGGAATGCATCTGATTGGCTAATGACATGTATTTGACAAAATACTTAAAATTTCATCTACTATACATTTTTTTTTGTGGTGGTGATTAGTGTTGAGCGATTTTTATCGACAAAGTTGAAATCGGCAAGTTTTTATGGTGATCGAAATTTCCAGATCATGCATAATTAAGGTTAAAATCTGTGCATCATCTATTAAGATCCTCCTTTTCGGCGCTTCTGTAATTTTGGCGGCCAGCAAAATCAGATTACAGAATAGAGCAGGGTGGAATGTGTGTGTCGACGTCATGACTGGGCTGTGTAAATGTCTGAAAATGGGATGTGCAATTGGCTGGAAAAATCCATGACCTCGTTTTACATAGAACAAATGCGTTCCTGTTTCATTTCAGCCTCAGTGTCTCTCACGTCCTCATAGGGATAGGACCTGCGTTCTGCCTGTGGCCAAACAGCTCAGTGAAATTAGTCATTTCTGCACGCAGAGAAACCTCTACTATTACTGTGATCCTTCCAATATAGTTAGATTAGGGATTTGAACATTTTATGTAGTTAGCTAGAGAATTTTAAAAGCAAATCTACCACTGTTAATTCACCAGTGGGAAAGCGGGAGGGGGGCCCACGGGCGACACACAGACAAGCTCTATCTATAAAGAACACTGGATAAAGTTCACCAAAGAGACTTGAGTGATAGACATTGTTAGTGGAATATCTTTATTATTAACAGTTTTTGGCTATTGAAATATTCCTGGATATTGGCACCCTGAACTATATTAGATACACACCTTTTCTAGTTAACTGCAGGTCTCTTTTTTAGGTGAAAAACTCCTCTTTTATTATCAGTATACATTTCATATAGTGTTGTTCAAATTTAACCCATTAACACCTGTGACTGTTTGATAATCCACCTTGCACTTAAATTTAACAAACCAGCATCTGTAGTCAGCACAGGGTTTTGTTGCCAAAAAATAACCGTGTAATCGGACTAAAACATCACTGTTACGTGTTTTTTTACTTTGCGCAACCCAGCACTGTTCATTTGACAGCTAGCATCTACTAAATCTTAAAACAGCAATTCCAATATTCACCACAGGTTAATAGAAAGGTGCAAAAAATCCCGTTTATTATATCAAAAAATAACAGTTAGTGTTTTTTTGACTTTTTGCGCACCAGCACTGTCCATTGACGCAGCATCTACGTAAATCTTAAAACAGCAATTCTATATTCACCACAGGTCAATTGAAAGGTGCAAAAAATACCGTTTATTATATCAAAACATAACAGTTACGTGTTTTTTGACTTTTGCGCACCCAGCACTGTTCATTGACGCAGCATCTACGTAAATCTTAAAACAGCAATTCTATATTCACCACAGGTGAATTGAAAGGTGCAAAAAATACCGTTTATTATATCAAAACATAACAGTTACGTGTTTTTTGACTTTTGCGCACCCAGCACTGTTCATTGACGCAGCATCTACGTAAATCTTAAAACAGCAATTCTATATTCACCACAGGTGAATTGAAAGGTGCAAAAAATACCGTTTATTATATCAAAACATAACAGTTACGTGTTTTTTGACTTTTGCGCACCCAGCACTGTTCATTGACGCAGCATCTACGTAAATCTTAAAACAGCAATTCTATATTCACCACAGGTGAATTGAAAGGTGCAAAAAATACCGTTTATTATATCAAAACATAACAGTTACGTGTTTTTTGACTTTTGCGCACCCAGCACTGTTCATTGACGCAGCATCTACGTAAATCTTAAAACAGCAATTCTATATTCACCACAGGTGAATTGAAAGGTGCAAAAAATACCGTTTATTATATCAAAACATAACAGTTACGTGTTTTTTGACTTTTGCGCACCCAGCACTGTTCATTGACGCAGCATCTACGTAAATCTTAAAACAGCAATTCTATATTCACCACAGGTGAATTGAAAGGTGCAAAAAATACCGTTTATTATATCAAAACATAACAGTTACGTGTTTTTTGACTTTTGCGCACCCAGCACTGTTCATTGACGCAGCATCTACGTAAATCTTAAAACAGCAATTCTATATTCACCACAGGTGAATTGAAAGGTGCAAAAAATACCGTTTATTATACCAAAACATAACAGATACGTGTTTTTTGGACTTTTGCCCAGTCCAGATTTGTTGATAGACACCTTGCAGTTAAATTTGAATCCAGCAATTTTGTTTTGATTAGAGGGATTTGAGAATAGCTGTGATTTGCCGTCTTTTAATAAGAGACTTTCCAAAACTATTCCATACCTTCTCAAATTTTTATATTTCTGAACATGGAGCGAAATGCAGGTGGTAAGCGAGCAAAGAGGGGGGTAGCACATGGAGGTAGAGGTACGAGAGAAGGTGCTCCTTCCAGTGCTGGCGACAACACGCATGCCAGCGGATCGTCAGTTGCAGGACCGTCAGGCCTGTCATCGCTGGGTCAGGGCCCTGTGAATCTAAGTAACGAACATCGTCGCCAATCTGTCCTTCAGTGGTTAATGCAACCTGCATCTAGCAGTCTTACCTCCTCGTCCTCGCAGTCACGGCCACAAATGTCCTCATCAGCATCATCAGCATCCGTCCAACATGAAGCAGCCCAAATGTCAACTCGTGTACCCACCACTGTGGATAATCCATTTTCTGAAGACCTCTTTGATGACAAAATGCGGTTGGGGTCAGAAGGCATGTTAAAAGATCAAGAGGCCAAAAGGATGATTTTCTCTGCTCTGACGCCCAGTTACTGATGCCATCAGAGGAGGTGAAGGAAGCCGGTCAATCGGCAAAAATCCCGGGCGGTCGGCAACGCCTTGCAGTGCCCCTTGCTTGTAGCCCGCAGCTTCTGGATGCAGAAAGTCAGGACGACCAAGTCAACCTTTGTTGATGATTATGATGATGACGACATTGCGGATCAACCTGGTCTTTTCCCCCAG
Source organism: Phyllomedusa bahiana (assembly GCA_025379985.1). NCBI lineage: Eukaryota > Metazoa > Chordata > Amphibia > Anura > Hylidae > Phyllomedusa > Phyllomedusa bahiana. The sequence goes on from JAODAL010039144.1 coordinate 22,097, forward strand.
AATTATGCTTCGCAGCGCTCCATCAGTGGACGCGGAGGAAGACGATGGGGTAGAGATCAATACTGTAGATGGCGTCGCAGAAGTCCGCTGATTAAGATTCCGCCCAGCCACGTGTCAGCGCAAACCCCGCCTCCTTCTCTTATATCCGCCGTCAAAAAGGTCCAGGACCTCTCAAGCCTGGGCCTTCTTTTGAGCAATTCCTCCTCTGAATCCACCACGATGTCCATATGCCGCCTTTGCCGTAAACGCATAAGTAGAGGCAAAACTTAAGTTAACCACCACCAACTTCTAGTCACAAGCAGCGAATGCATGAGATAAAATGGAGGGAACACATTGGCCAAAAAAGATCAGTAAAAACCGACGCACGAGGTCCTCCAACCACTGACACACCCTCTGTCTCCGCCTCCTCCCTCTCCCCACCACCAAGCGTTCCTCAGTCGGGGGGGGGGGGGGGGGGGGGGGGGGTGGGGGGCCCATGTCTTCAGAGTCATGATCAGGTATCAGCCTCCGCTTCAGCCTCCACCGTCCGCCTCTATTAGCCACCACCACCACCTAGAGACCCATCCTAACCCCTATCTCCATCCGCCAGTGTGCGACAACCTGCACCGCCGTACAGCGGCAGTCCAAAGCAGCCAGCCTTCTGTCTTCCAGGTTTGGGAGCAGAAGAAACACTTAACCCAAACCAAACCCAAAGCCAAAAGCCTGAACGTCGGCATTGCCAGGCTTTTGTGCCTTGGAAATGTAGCCTTCCGTCTGTGTGGACACAGAAGGGATTCCGCCACGACATGAAGGCCCACGCTTGCCCCAATACCAGATGCCAGACAGGCATTTCTAGCCAGAAAAGCCTCCCTCGCCCCTGGCCAGCCACGTGTCATCTAAAATTTCAAGCGCTTTGTCCTGCATCTGTGTCCGAAAAGTCCAATCACACCACCGACACATGGACTAGTAAGCACTGCCAAGGCCGCTATATCTCTGTGACGCTCACTGGGTGAACTGGGTGGATGTCTCTGGGGTGACGGTGGCTCTCAGGCTCGGCGCACGCTCTTCAAAACCGCAGGGATGGTGCAGGGCTCTTTCCCCCAAGTCCTCTGGTGGCATCACGTGCCCAGAGACACCAGGCCGTGTTGAAAAAAATCTGCCTTGGAGACCGTCCACACACAGGTCAGGAGCTGTGGACGGCTCTAAGCAACGAGACCGAGCGCTGGCTGGGTGACAAGAACCTTGTGCCAGCAAGGTGGTGTGCGATAACGGGCGAAATCTGCTGGCCGCCCTTAAGATCGGTAGGCTGGAGCACATCCCTTGCCTGGCACATGTCATGAACCTTGTCGTCCAGAAATTTCTAAAGAGCTACCCGGTCTGGCCTGCCTGCTGAAGAAGGCTCGAGGTCTGAGTTTCGCACTTCCGCCTTCGCACCCTGCTTCGTCCCGCCTGGCTGCGTTGCAGCGTCAGCTCGGCCTCCCCTCAACCGTCTCATTGTTGACGTGGCAACACGCTGGAATTCCACCCTCCACATGCTCCAGCGATTGTGGCAGCAGCGCAATGCCATTACGCAGTACGAAGTGACACATGGCCTGACAAGCAGCGGTAACGGACCTCGGGGTGTTGAACCACCGAGAGTGGAGGCAGGTGAAAGAGCTCTGCACCATCCTTGCCAGTTTTGAAGAAGCCACCAAAATGGTCAGTGCGGACAATGCCCTTGTCAGCATGAGCATTGTGGTGATCTTAGTTCTGGAACGATCGTTGGACACTCTGAAACAACAGGTCCCGCCAGCGACGGAGGAGGAGACGGACACAGATGCGGACACGGAGCCTTCTCTCTCCGTCAAATCCACCAGGCCCGACACTTTCACAATTTCATCGGTCTACATTAGGCAGTGGTTCGGGGTCCAGAGCTAGTGCAAGGTGGCGCATCAGGGTGCATCATCTCAGGCAAGTCAGGGCTGTGTTGAAGCTGTGCCGGAGGCAGCGGAGGAGGAGGAGGTGGTTGAGTTATTCATAGACACCGATGTTACCGACGTCCCTGCCTTGGAAAGAGGTTGGCGCGAATTTGAGGCGGAGGAGGAAGATTAGGAAGATCAGTTTGCTAGTGCCCCTCGACCCAGAGGCTTGGGAAATCAAGGCTCCATCTCTCACATGAGTGCTTGGATGCTCCATTTCCTCCAACATGATCCTCGCATTAAGGCCATCAAAATGAACAACAGTTACTGGGTGGCCACCCTCCTGATCCCCGGTACAAAACAAAAATCAGCACTTTCCTTCCACCCACCCAAATAGAGAGTAAAATGCAGGAAATGGAGACTTGCTGATTGATCAACTGGAGACATCTGTTGCGTCTGCTTCACGTTCCCCAAATGTCACGGTGGAACAAAATCAGCGACGTGACAGCAGTAGAGTGCATGTTGGCGTAGCGCAGCCAGCAGGCAGGTGCAGAAGCCTAATGGGTGACTTGGCAATCTTTGTTTAACACCTCACCAACGCATGCAATGCTGGGCACCATCATCACACAGAGGATCAGTTAAGATCATGGTGCACTAGACTTTCTGCGTCTCAACACCGATGTTTTTGGCAGGTGTTCGGACCAATAGACTTCTGGTATTCACAAAATGACGAATTGGCCTAGCTGCTCGTCACGCCATGCGGTGTGTCTGCTGCAGCCAGGCGTCATATCTGAGCGGACCTTCAGCACAGCTGGAGGAGTCATTACAGACAAACGCATTCCGGCTGTACACAGTTAATGTGGACGTTGACTTTCATCAAGATGATCAGGCATGGAATCTATGTTGATGTTGTGGCCCCAATTGTCGAGGTCACCGATTTAGTTGCAGTCTATTCACATTCCTTTTCAAAGAGAAATGGTCCTCTGAAAACTTTTATTTTAAAATGATATTTCTTACTGCAATTTTATTCTCTTTTCCAAAAAAAAACAGTTCATTTTGCTGTTTGCTGTGAGGTGATGTAAAAGACAGCAAGTTTCATGACAACACCGTATGCCATTTATCATTTATCTTAAGAAGTTTTGCCTTGTCAATGGTTTTGATGTATGTTGCTGTGAGATACGCAATAATCATGGTCCTTTGGAACAGAAATGTGACTTCTAAGTGGCATTTTTTACTCACAATTTTTAATAGTGGCTGAGAAGTAATATTTATATTTTTCTGCGGTCATGTTGCTGTGAGTTCCAGCTATAATTTGGGTCCTTTGGAACAAAATGTGGTTCTAAGTGGCATTTCTCCCTCACAATTTTTAATAGTGCTGAGAAGTTCATCTTATAATTTTTCGGGGTCAAGGTAGCTGTGAGATACAGCAATAATCATGGTTCTTCTTTGTAACAGTAATGTGGCTCTAAGTGACATTTCCCTCACAATTTTTAACAGTGCTGAGGAAGTCATTTTATAATTTTTTGGTCATGTGCTTTGAATGCAGCAATGCTACAGGTCCTATTATAAAAAAATGTTGTTTTAACAAATTTGTTCTTCACAATTGACAAAGGGCTCAAGGGTCATGCTTTGAAATTTTGGGGCATTTGCGGTGACATGAGCTATACTAAGACTATTCTAAAAAATGTTGTTTTCTAACAGACATTTGTTTCGTCACAATTGTCAAGAGTGGATTCAAGGTGATGGTGCTGTAGACACAGGATAGGTAGGAACTGTTATGGGACACATTTTGGCAAAATGCTTTTTTTGCAAGATCTTTAACAATAGCTATCAATCCCTGTATTGAGACTACCATTTAATCAATGAAAAAAAGTGAAAACTAAGACATGGGGGATTCCATTATATTTTAAAAATGTGTTTTTCTAGAATTAAGTTCTAAAAAACTTGATGTACAAAATAGCTGTAAAAAAATTCCTTGAATTGTACAAGGGAGGTCGGAAATTGACCAGATGTATGTTATTCAGAGGAACATGGAGTATGGAGCACGGACAGAGAAAAAGTACAGAGACCATTTCCTCCTGCACGTTGAGTAAAATGAGAAAAAGATGCCAAGATAAAGGGCACCTGGGTGTAAACAGAGGTGTTAACCACCAGTATTTCCAAAGTTGAAGATCAGTGGTCCACACTCATACGGAGGAGCAAGCGCTACCCAGGTCTGACTGTGTACAGAGGAAGGCTGGAGTCTCACCTTCCGCTCTCGCCTCTGCTTCAGCACGTCAGTTTTGGTTGCTGAGTCATCAGGCATTTTAACTGCGAGTTAATAGATGACGGACGCAGCTGGGGGCCTTTTTCTCACCGCCACCCACTGTAAACTCGGCCCTGCGGTCTGCTGGTGGCCCAGGACAGGAATAGTCAATTCCAGTTCAAAATAAAATGGTCGGTTGAAAGAACTCCTTTTTCGGCCTTTTTAATGTGGGGGTCTTGCAGGTTTTTTTGGGCTCATGCTGTGGCCCAGGACAGTTATGTAATGTCCAGTGAAACTTAAAATGGTGTGAAGACTCCTTTTTTCTGGCCTGTTTAAATGTGGGGGTAAGTAGGTTTGGGCTATGCTGTGCACAGGACAGGTATATCAATGTCCAGTGAAACTAAAAATGGCTGGTTGAAAAAATCCCTCTTTTCCGGCACTTTTTAATGTGGGGTAATGCAGTTTGGGGCTTCATGCTGTGGTCCCAGGGACAGGTAAGTCAATGTCAGTTCGAAACTAAAAATGGTGTTGAAGGACTCTTTTTCTGCACTTGTTAAATGTGGGGGTTCATGCAGGTTTGGGGATCATGCTGTGGTCCAGGCAGGTTATAGTCAATGTCCAGTTCACTAAAAAATTTGGGGTTTTGGCTTGAAAGACTCCTTTTTCCGGCACTTTTTAAAGTGGGTGTCATGCAGGTTTGGGTCATGCTTTGGCCAGGGACAGGTATAGTCAATGTCCAGTTTCAACTATAACTGGTGGTTGAAAGCTCCTTTTTCCGGCACTTTTTAAATGTGGGGGTCACTGCAGGTTTGGGCTCATGCTGTGGCCCAGGGGGAAAGGTATAGTTCATGTCCAGTGAACTAAAATGGTGTTGGAAAGACCTCCTTTTTCGGCACTTTTAAATGTGGGTCCTGGCAGGTTGGGGCTCATGCTGTGGCCCGGACAGGGTATAGTCATGTCAGTGAAATAAAATTGGTGGTTGGAAAGAACTCCTTTCTGACTTTTTAAAAGTGGAGTCATGCAGTTTGGGCTCATGTGTGGCCAAGGACAGGTATAGTCAATCGGTCAGGAAACTAAAATGGTGGTTGAAAGAATCCTTTTTCAGGCATAATTAAATGTGGGGGTCTTGCAGGTTTGGGGCTCATGCTGTGCCAGGACAGGTATTGTAAATGTCCAGTGAAACTAAAATGGTGGTTTGAAAGAATCTTTTTCCTGCACTTTTTAATTGTGGGGTTATTGCAGTTTGGGGTCTAATGCTGTGGCCAGGACAGGTATAGTCAATGATCCAGTGAACTAAACTGGTGGTTGAAAGACTCTTTTTGGACTTTTTAAATGGGGGTCATGCAGTTTTGGGGCTCATGCGTGGCCCCAGGACAAGGTATAGTCAATGTCCAGTTCAACTAAAAATGGTGGTTGAAAGACTCCTTTTTCGGCCTTTTTAAATGTGGGGTTTCATGCGGTTTGGGGTATGTTGTGGCAGGACAGGTATAGTCAATTCCAGTTCTACTAAAATGGTGTTGAAAGACTCTTTTCCGGCACTTTTTAAAATGTGGGGTCTGCAGTTTGGGGCTCATGCTGTGGTCCAGGACAGGTATAGTCAATGTCCAGTTTAACTTAAAATGGTGGTTGAAAGGACTCTTTTTCCGGCACTTTTTTAAAATTGTGGGGTCATGGCAGGTTTGGGCTCAGCTTGGCCAGGACAGGTATAGTCATGTACAGTATACTAAAATGGTGGTTGAAAGTCTCCTTTTTCCGGCACTTTTTAAATTGTGGGGTCCTGCAGGTTTGGGCGCTCATGTGTGGCCCAGGCAGGGTATAGTCAATGTCCAGTGAAACTAAAAATGGTGGTTGCAAGACTCAATTTTTCCGGCACTTTTTAACATGTGGGGGTCATGCAGGTTTTGGGGCTCATGCTTGTGGCCCAGGACAGGTATAGTCAAATGTCCGTGAAATAACATGGTGGTTGAAAAGACTCCCTTTTTACGGACTTTTTAAATGTAGGGGGTCATGCAGGTTTGGGGCTAATTGCTGTGCCAAGGACAGGTATAGTCAATGTTCCCCATGAAAACTAAAAATGGTTGTGAAAGACTCTTTTTCCGGCACTTTTTAAATTGGGAGTAATGGCAGGTTTGGGGCTCATGCTGTGGCAGGACAGGTATAGTCAATGTCCAGTGAACTAAATGGTGGTGAAAGACTCCTTTTTCCGGCACTTTTTTAATGTGGGGGTCATTGCAGGTTGGGTTATGACTGTGGCAGGACAGTATAGTCAATGTCCAGTGAACTAAAATGGTGGTTGAAGCTCCTTTTTCGGGCAATTTTATAAAATGTGGGGGTATGCAAGGTTTGGGGGCTCATGCTGTGGCCAGGAACCAGGTATAGTCAATGTCAGTAGAAACTAAAAAATGGTGTGAACGGGACTCCTTTTTCGGCACTTTTTAAATGAGGGGGTCATGCAGGTTTGGGGGCTCATGCTGTGCCAGGAACAGGTCTAGTAAATGTCCAGTAACTAAAAATGGAGGTTGAAAGACTCCTTTTTCCGGACTTTTTAAATGTGGGGTATGCAGGTTTGGCGGCTCAAGCGTGGCCAGGACGTATAGTCATGTCAGTTGAAAACTAAAATTGGTTGGTTGAATGGACTCCTTTTTCGGCTTTTTAAATGATGGGGGTAATGCAGGTTTGGGGCTCATGCTGTGGCCCAGGACAGGTATAGTCAATGTCAGTGAAACTAAAATGGTGGTTGAAAGACTCCTTTTTCGGCACTGTTTATATGTGGGGGTCATGCAGTTTTGGTGTTCATGCTGTTGCCAGGACAGGTTATAGTCAATGTCAGTGAAACTAAAAATGAGTGGTTGGAAAGACTCCTTTTCGGCACTTTTTAAATGTGGGGTGTCATGAGGTTTGGGCTCATTCTGTGGCCCAGGACAGGTATAGTCAATGTCAGTGAAACTAAAATGGTGTTGAAAGACTCCTTTTTCCTGGCACTTTTATAATCTGGGGTCATGCAGGTTTGGGGCTCATGTGTGGCCAGGACAGGTATAGTCAATGTCCAGTTCAACTAAAATGGTGGTGAATAGACTCTATTTTTCGGCACTTTTTAAATGTGGGGGTCATGCAGGTTTTGGGGCTCATGCTGTGTTCAGGACAGGGATAATCAATGTCCAGTTCAAGTAACTAATGGTTCAAATCTCCTGCTCTGGCCACTTTTTAATTTGAGGTTGACGCAGAGTTTAAGGTCTAGGTTGTACAAGAAGGATAGTAAATGGTCAGTGACTTTTTTTCTCTGACTTTTATAACTAAGTGTGTTGCTAAGATGTAGCATGTATCCATTTGATGTTGTGGATGTTAATTTCAGCTTCTCAGCCTTGTTTGGGTGTAATAATGAGGTGTTGTTGTCTCTCAAGACTTTAATGGTCATCGCGGCATAATCGATGTCTCTCTATCAAAAAACCTTATCGATAAGCGGCACGATCTAACGACTATCGATCGATCTCGATAGCCCAACGCATCGCTCAACACAACAACTAAATAATCTGATGAAAAAGTCAAACGATCCACATTATCTGTGGAAAGGCCGAATGCGTTTGTCTGTAATGACTTCCTCCAGCTTGCTGAAGGTCCACCTCCAAATATGACGCTCTTGGTTGCTGGGCAGGACAACACCTATTGGCGTGGCGAGCGAGCTGGGGCCATTCGTCCATTTTGGATACCAGAAGTCTATTGGGTCCGGAAAACATACAAAAAACATCGGGGTGTTGAGATGCCAGATAGTCGTGCACCTTGATTTTAATGATTGGTCTCTGTGTGTTGTATGGGTGCCTGCATTACATGCATTGGTGAGGTGGTAAATATAGTTTGCCAGAGGTAACACATTAGGCTTTGCACCTTGCTGCTGCTTCTGCTGCGCTACGGTACCTTGCAATTTACTTGCTGTCACGTCCCTGATGTTGTTTCCCACCGCAGAACATTTGAGGAACGTGAAGCAGACGCAACAGGATGTATCCAGTGATCAATCGGCAGGTAAGTGCTCCAATTCCTGGCATTTTACTCTCTATTTGGGAGTGTGGGTGGTGGAATGTGCACTGAGTTTTGTTTAGTACCCGGGGATCCAGGGAGGGTCGGTCCACCCAGTAAATGTTTGTCATTTAGATGGCTTAATGCGAGGATCATGTTGGAGGAAATGGGCATCCAAGCAATCATGTGAGAGATGGAGCCTTGATTTCCCAAGCCTCTGGGTTGAGGGGCACTAGCAAAACTCATTCTTCCTATCTTTTCCCCTCCCCCGCCTCAAATTCGCGCCAACCCTTTCCCAAAGGGCGGGGGCGTGGGTAACGTGGGGTGTCAGGAAACCTTCTTACTCCGCTTCCTGGCACGCTTTAACAACCCCCTGATTTGCCTCAGATAAGCACCCTGAGAGTGTGGCGCCCCCTTGCACTCCCCCTAAACCCCAAACCCACTGCCTAATGAAACCGATAAAATTTTGAAAAAACTGTCGGGCCTTGTGGATTGGGGAGGGAAAAAAAAAGGCTCCCGGGGTCCGCTCTGTGCCATCCCCCTCCTCCGTTCTGGGGACCTGATGTTTAAAGATTTTAAAACATCTTTTCCAAAAACTAAGATCCCAAAAAAAGTCATGCTGACAAGGCATTGTCCGCACTAAAACCTTTTTTGGTGGCTTTTCAAACCCGGAAAGGAAGGTGCGGGGCTTTTTTCACCTGCCCCCCTCTGGGTGGCTAAACCAACCCCCGGGGTCCCCCACCGAGCTTGTCAGGTCTGTGTCATTTGTATTGCGTAATGGAAATTGCCGCTCCCCCCAATTTTCGCGGGGAGCATGGGGAAAGGGGGGAAATTTTCCAGCGTTTTGCCACGTCAAAAATTTGGGAAAGAGGGTTTGAGGGGGAGGCCGAGTGACGCTGCAACGCAGCCAGGGGGAAAAAGGGGGTTTGCAAAACGGGGGAAGTGCAAATCAAAACCTCGAGCCTTCTTTTAAGGCAGTCCAGCCCCGGGTGGGCCCCTTTCAAAATTTTTTTTTTTTTTTTTTGGACGAAAAGGGTTTCATGAAATGTCCCAGGAAGGGAAAGTCTCCAGCCTACCATTTTGGGGCGGCCAGCAATTTCGCCTTTAAATCGCAAAACCCCCCTTGCCTGGCCCCCCGGTTTTTTGTCACCTAGTCAGCGCTCGGTCTCGTTGCGGAAGGCCGCCCCAACGCTCCGGGACCTGTGTGTGGAGGGTTTCCCCAAAGACAAAATTAAATTTTCCCAAACACGACCTGGTTTTTTTGGGGCAGGGTATGCCCCCCAGGGGTTTTTGGGGGGGAAAGAGCCCGGGCACCACCCCCTGCGGTTTTAAAGAGCGTGCACGGGGCCTGAGACCCACCGTCCCCCCCAAGGCCACCCACCCAGCTACCCGTGAGCTGCCCACAGAGATTATAGGGGCCTTGGCTTGTTACTAGCCCATGTGTCGGTGGGGGAGTTTGGGATTTTTCCCCCGGCAAAAGATGTAGAAACCGTTTGTTTTTTAAAGAGACACTTTGGGTGGCCGGGGCGGGACACCCTTTTTCTGGCAAAGAAATCCCCGCTTGGAATTTGGTATTGGGGCGGGAAAGGGCCATGACGTGGGGGAAAACCCATCTGGGGTCCCCAGACGGAAAGGAAAAATTTCCCCCAAGGGCCCAAAAGCCGGCCCAATGACAAATTTTCGGGCTTTTGGTTTTGGGGAATGGTTTGGGTTAAGTGTTTCTTCTGCCCCCAAAACCGGGAAGGGACAAAAGGGGGTTGCTAATGGCCACTGTAGGGCGGCAAGGCCCCTCAAACGGGGCGGGAGGAAAGGGGTGGGAAAGGGTCTTTTGGTGGTGCGGGTTGGTACTCGGGCGACAGTGGGGGTAAAGCGGAGGCTAAACCCCCGGGATCATGCCTTGGGGGGGTTTTTGGGCGCGGAAAACGTTTTTGTGGGGGGCGGGGGAGGAGGGGGCGGAGACAGGGGTTTTGGGCCCAGGGGTTTTGGAACCCCGGGTCGGTCGGGCCCTTTTTTTGGGCCCAAGTGTTGCCTCCATTTAAAACCCGCTTTCCCTGCATGTGAAAAACCCAAAAGGTGGGGGGTTAAACACCAAAGATTTTTGCCTCTTCTTTTTCGTTTACGGCAAAGGGGGGCATATGACATTGCGGGGGGAATCAGACTTGCTCAAAAAAGGGCCCCCAGGTTTGAGAGGTCCTGTATTTTTTTTGACGGCGATAAGCAAGGAGGGGGTTTTTAAACGCTGACCGTGGCGGGGGGAAAAATAAACAGCGGTTCTGCGACCCCCCTCTCCCTTTTTTAGGCGGAACCCCTTTCACACTTTCCCATCGTCTTCCCCCTCGTCCATGATGAAACGCTCGCAAGCAAATTCTTTTGAAAAAAAACCCCCGTTTGGGTCCGCAATGTCGTCTTTTCTTTATCAACACCCGGGGAATTTGTCGTTCCCGGGCATTTTGCATTTCCCGGGAAAATGGGGCTTCAAGCAAGGGGGGCCGCAAGGCGTTGCCCCAACCCCCCCGGGGTTTTTGCCGATTTTACCCGGTTCCTTCTCCTCCCCCTGGGTGGCATCATAACAGGGGTTCCCGGCAGACAAAACCCTCCTTTTTGGGCCCCTTTTATCTTTTAAAATGCCTTTTGACCCCCAAACGCATTTTGTCATCAAAAAAGTCTTCAAAAATGGGTTTTTCCCTGGTGGGGACACGAGTTGGGCTTTGGGCCCCCCTTGCTTTATGTTGGGCGGGGTTGAGATGCTGATGACGACAACTGTGGCCGTGACTGGAGGAAGAAGGGGGTAAGATGCTGGGTTTTCGGGGGGGAAATTAAACCCCTGAAAAAGATTGGCGAAAAATGTTCGTTACCGAATTTCCAGGGCCCTGAACCCCATGACAGGGCCCGACGGGGCCCCCAACCGACAATTTCCCGGCTTCTTGGGTTTTTGCCAGCACTGGAAGGACACCTTCTTTTCGTACCCTTCCCCCATGTCCTCTTTTTCTCGCTTAACCCCCTGGAAATTTTTGTTCCATTTCAGAAAGATAAAATTTAGAGGGTTGGGGAAAAGGGTTTTTGGAAAAGTCCCCTTATTTTAAAAAATGGGAAATCACAAACTATTCTCAAATCCCTCAAATCAAAACAAAATTGCTGGGTTCAAATTTTCCCGGGAAGGTTTGGGTCTATCAAACCCCAAAACTTTGGGCCCGGCAAAAGTGCCAAAAAAAAAACATTTCTGAAATGTTTTACGGGAAAAAAAAAGGGTTTTTTTTGGGACCCCATCAATTCCCTGTGGGGGTTACACAATTGCTGGATTCAAATTTAACTGCAAGGGGGCTTTTAAAAAAACAAATCTGGACTGGGGAAAAAGGCCCAAAAACACGTATTTTGAAAAATATAAAGGATATTAAAAGGTATTTTTGGGACCTATCAATTCACCTGGGTGACTACACAATTGCTGGATCAAAATTTTAACTGCAAGGGGCTCATCAACAAAATTTGGGCTGGCCAAAAATGCAAAAAAAACTTTCTGGAAAAGTATACCGGGTAATAAAAGGGTTTTTTTGGGACCTATCAATTTTACCTGTGGTTTACTAACAATTGCTGGGTTTAAATTTAACTGCAAATGGCCTTTTATCAAAAAATCTGGATGGGCAAAATGTAAAAAAACGTATCGGGGAAAAGTTTCGGGGGTAAAAAAGGATTTTTGGCACCTAACAATTCACCTGTGGTTACTACACAATTGCTGGGGTTCAAATTTAAAAATGCAAGGGGCTTATCAACAAATCTGGAAATGGGGAAAAGTGCAAAAAACCTGTATCAAAAAGTATAAGATAATAAAAAGGGATTTTTGGCACCATCAATTCACCTGGGTGACTACCAATTTTCGGATTTAAATTTTAATGCAAGGGGGTCTATCAAAAAATCTGGAATGGGCAAAAATGCAAAAAAACGTATCTGAAATTTTAAAACGGGTTTAAAAAAAGGTATTTTTGGGACCTACAATTTCCCCCTGTGGTGATACACAAATTTCTGGAAATTTAAAAAAAACTGCAAGGTGGCTCAATCAACAAAATTTTTGGGGAAAAGTGCAAAAAAAAACGTAAACTGAAATTATACGGATAATAAAAGGGATTTTTTGGACCCATCAATTATGTGGTGACTAACCCCAAATTTCCCGGTTGAAATTTTTAAAAACAAGGTGGCTCTATCAACAAATTGGGGTGGGCAAAAGTGCAAAAAAACCCCTTTTTGAAATGTGTACGGATAATAAAGGTTTTTTGGCACCTTCAATTCACCTGGGGTGATACACAAATTTCTGGATTAAAATTTAAATCAAGGGGGCTTATCAAAAAATCTGGACTGGACAAAAGTGAAAAACATTTTCGAAAATGTTACGGATAATAAAAGGTAATTTTTTTGGGCCCCTATTTAAATTTACCTGTGGTGCTAAAAAAAAAAAAAAAAAAAAAAAAAAAAAATTGTGGGTTCAAATTTAACTGCAAGGTGGCTTTTATCCCCCAAAGCTGGGGCTGGGCAAAATTGAAAAAGAACCCTATCCCCGAAAACTATACTGATAATAAAAAAAGGAGTTTTGCCCTAACAAAAGACCTGCTTTCTAGAAAAGATCTGTATCCTAATATAAGTTAGGGGCCCAATATCCCGGAAAAATTTTAACGTAAAATGTTTTAAAAAAAAAGCTATTGAAAAGCAAGGGCTGCAATACAATATCCCATATTCTTTAAAAAGCTTGTCTGTAATCGCCCGCGGCCCCCCCCCCCCACACGCCCCCCCTGACTTTACAGGGTAGATGTGTAGGGTTGTGCAAATGTCCCTTTAAAAATTCCCCTGCCTAATTAAACCCAAAAACTCAAATCTCTGAACTAAAAAGTTCAAGGATCACGTAAAAGTAAGTTGTCTCGTGAAAAAAATAGAAAATTTCCTGAGCGTTTTCACAGAGGCAGGGTGCACGTCCTTTCTGCTTTGAGATACTGAAAAACACTGATCATGGGAAAAGGGAAAGGGTGTTTCTATGTTTAAAAAAGGGGCATGTGGGTTTTTCCCCGCCAAACGCAACCATAAAACATTTCCCAAATCATTTACGTTGCACAACATCTCCCCCGCCTTTTTCTTCAAGCTGATTTGCTGGCCCCAAAAAGACAGGAAGCGCCGAAAATGGGGCAAAAATTAAAAGATTATGCACAGATTTTTAACCCCAAATTTTCGCATGATTAAAAAAAAACCGAAAAACGTTAATACCGTGCCGATTTCAACTTTTTTCGATAAAAAAATCGCTCAACCCCTAATGGTAACGAATTTTAAAAAGGCCAAAAAAGCACATTGGGGTACATGGGGCAAATAATTTAGGAGAAAGAACAGAAATTCCCCCAAAACAGTTTCCCAAAATTTCAGCTAATCACAGCCGCCTTTTACATTCTGCCGCTTGCTAAATGTGCTCTTATGTCATGGATCCCCCTCTGCAGTAGCAGTAGATTTCACTCTGTGCCAAATACTTCCCGGGTTTTTGAGTTTCGGGGGGAAAAACATTTTAAAAACACATGTGTGTGTAATATTCACACATGTTCCGAAACAGGGTTTTTTTTTTTTTTTGGGGTATTGCCCTTTTGTGCCCAAAAGGTTATTTTTTCACCCTTTAAGGGGAACACCCTTTTTAAAATTCAGTTTGTGTATTTGTCATATGCAGACATCTACATTAAACAGAGTTTGCTTTATTTTAAATTTATAAAACAGTATGTCAGACAGAGAGGTGGCAGGCCCTTCACATGCGAGTGGCAGTGGCACAAATGTTCCTGGAGCAGGCACATGTCTCAGAACAGTAACGGGACATTGCAGCATGGGTTACTCGGCCAGTCCAGAGCTACCGGTGTCATCTAGCGGCAGTGTGTTGACCACCAAGCCAACAGTTCTTGAATGGTTGACTAGGTCATCTACTTCCTCCCAGGTGTCATCTGACAACCCCAGCCAAGAGTCGTGGGTTCGTCAGACACAATCCTTAGTTGGCATGGCCCGGGAGCAGGTCAGGGGCCCTCATGTGTGCTTAACCTGCCTCTGTCCTGTTTTATTCCCTAAGCAAGAGTACTACCAGGTGTGCTGTGAGCTGTGCAGCACTATATAGCAAGGACTAATTATTTGAGGACAGTCAGCATCTACTGGGCAGCAAAGAGGTGGGGCAGACATCCGCTGTTTCTTGCAGTAGGTGGGCAAGAAGTGATGTGGAGAGTGGCATGGGAGGTTATAGTGCGAGCAGTCAGGCTCTGTATACCAAGACCGTTGAGGAGGACAGCAGTGATAGGCAAACACTAATCGATGACGATATAGCTGATCACACTTTGGAGCTGGATGAAGCAAGGGCCTCATCATCATTGTCTGGAGAAGAGGGCGGCAGCTTGAGCCTCAGACAGTGGCACAGCCAGCAAGTCATGGAGTCAGCAGGGTGGCAGCAGTTCGAGATCGGGAGCCAAACGGCCGAAGGGTAGACCACCCGCTTCGCAGGTCTCTTCCGGCCCAGAAAGTAGCAAGGCAGGGGCAGCGGTAGCAGTCAGTCTTAACAATCACTCAGTACGCGTATGTAAATTTCACTCGGGGGGGCAATTTTGGCACCGAAGAGGCGACTGGTATATGTATCGCGGGATAGGACATTCACAACCTACGTTGAACCAGGGCCCTGAAAATCATCTTGGTTGGCACAAGTCCCAATACCCCATCTGTACTCGCCTGGCACTCACAGGACTTTGTATATGTGTACAGTTGGTGGCAGGTTCTCCATTTTTCATGAAACACCCCTATTTATAAACATGCTGGCATTGTAAACTTGGCACTTCTACCTATGTTTCACCATACACCTAATGATTGTAAGTCTCCGAGCAGGGCCTCACACCTTGTGTCTCATTGTAATACTTTATGTGTAATGATTGTTTCCTTAAATTGTAAGTGCTGCGATAGTTGGCGCTATAAAAAAAGATTATTATTATATTATTACGAGCGTGGTGTAAATCATCTACCGGCTGGGCAATTTTGCCATGCACGGGAGGCGAAAGGGTAATGTAGAATGTGTCGCAGAAGGAATGTGCCAGGACCTACGTGGACCATGGCCCTGCGTGGCCTGGGGAAACGTGTCTCAGATATGGTGGTCCATCCTGCCACAGCAACAGCAGCAGCACCCAGTGGCATGCATCCCATTTCAGGCAGTAAAAGCTCCATACCTCTGCCCAAGGGAGCTGTCTGTCTTTCCTATCATCTACCTGTCTGGATGCTCTTGCTCCTCGCCACTCATGGCTCCAGCAGCCATTCACCAAGGCTTTTACCAAGAGACAGCAGTATGCGTCCAGGAATCCTAAGCGCAGAAGCTGACCGTGCTCCTGTCCAAGTTGGTGGTACTGCAGTCTCTCCCTTTTTAAGTGGTAGACTCGGCACTGTTCAGAGAACTGATAGATTGTGCCAAGCTGAGGTGGAGAGTCCCAAGCCATAATTTCCAGCCCTGAACATACTGTATATGTAGAAGAGAAGGTGTGCCAGTCCTTGAGCCTGTCGGTGTCTTCCAAAGTGCACGGCAGTGCGAACGTGTGGAGCTGTAACTACGGTCAGGGACAGTACATGTCCTTCACGGCCCACTGGGTGAGTGTGCTTCCTGCCCAGCCTCACCAGCAATTTGGAAAGGAGACACCATTTTCTCCTCCATGTTATCAAACTGCTGATCATGCACCAATGGCCACCACCTTCCACCACCTCATCCTCCACTGCAGCGACAAGTCTTAGTGCTCCTACAGCATACCACATGTGCAGGGCACGGCGGCGTCACGCAGTTCTACATCTGGTTTGCCTGGAAAAATGAAGTCACACAGGGGAGGAACTGCTCCTCGTCATGAAAGACGAAATTGGAACCATGGTAACAGACAATGGAAAGAACATGGTGTCCACTCTGCGCCGAAGAGGGCTGAGCTATGCTCCTTGCATCACTATATTTACTATTTTGCCATAGGCAAACTTAAACTCTATCAGTTCTCAATCTATAAGCACTAAAATGTAACTTTTATTATGTATAACACTTAACCTCGATACACACTATTTAAAAACCGATTTTAACCTCTAAATTTTCCCCCC